>MU784024.1:11119-55547 GCA_026770625.1 Nicotiana glauca | reverse complement strand
ATCAGACTAGGCTGTCACTGTTCTAGAAGAGGAAGCGTAGCTGGCACGTTGAACCATGTCTGTCAACGGTGAAAGATAGCCCTAAAGTGAGGGCCCCGGAGATAGTATTTCTCAACTGTCGATCGACGTGACAATCATGCCTGCTTGACAAAGCCTTTTTCATTCAGTCTATAAAAAAAGAGCCATTCAACGATTGGCAAATGGATTTTTCCTTAGTGGAGGAATGCTGTACAAAAGAACCCCAGATTTGGGTTTGCTGAGATGTATAGATGCTGGTCAAGACACGACAGTTATGACTGAGGTACATGCTGAAGTTTGTGGGCCACATATGAGCGGATATGTATTGGCGAAGAAGATTCTTCGAGCAGGGTATTATTGGTTTACTATGGAGCGTGATTGTATCAGTTTCGTGCGGAAATGCCATCAGTGTCAGGTACACGGAGACCTAGTTCATTCTCCGCCGACAGAATTGCACACGATGTCAGCACCTTGGCCATTTGTTGCATGGGGCATGGATGTCATTGGGCCTATTGAGCCGGCAGCTTCAAACGGTCACAGGTTCATTCTAGTAACCATTGATTATTTCACCAAATGGGTTAAAGCTAAAACTTTCAAGTCAGTGACCAAGAAGGCGGTGGTAGATTTTGTTCATTCCCATATCATCTGTAGATTTGGGATCCCCAAGGTAATCATCACGGATAACGATGCTAATCTTAACAGTAGTTTGATGAAAGAAGTATGTCAACAGTTTAAGATTACACACCGTAATTCCACCCCTTATCGCCCCAAGGTGAATGTTGCGGTTGAAGCAGCCAACAAAAATATAAAGAAGATATTGAGGAAGATGGTGGAAGGGTCTAGGCAATGGCATGAAAAGTTGTCGTTTGCATTGTTGGGTTATCGCACTACTGTTCGTACTTTAGTAGGTGCAACTCCTTATACATTGGTATATGGAACTGAAGCAGTAATACCGGTAGAGGTTGAAATTCTGTCCCTCTGGATTGTCATTGAAGCCGGGATTGACGATGATGAATGGGTCAAAGCTCGATTGGAGCCGTTGAGCTTAATCGATGAAAAGAGATTGGCAGCAGTATGTTATGGCCAATTGTATCAAAGGAGAATGGCAAGAGCCTACAACAAGAAGGTACGCCCCAGAAAATTTGAAGTAGGGCAGCAAGTATTGAAACTGATCCTCCCGCATCAGGCCGAGGCAAAGGGCAAATTCGCCCCGAATTGGAAAGGGCCGTTCATTATGACCAGAGTATTATCTAATGGCGCCTTATGTTTGACGAATGTCGAAGGAAGATGCATCGACATGGCTATCAATTTTGACACAATCAAGAGATATTATGTGTAAATTCTTTGATTGTATTTGCCATTATTTGTTTGTTTGTACTTGGCGTTTATCGGATAGTGAAATGACGGAGGCAATTCTTTCTTCTATACAAATACTTTTAACCTTTGATTCTTTCATACCCCTCTCTTGGAATCATTAATGAAAATGGAAAATGAAAAGAGGAGAAAAGAAAAGAAAGAAAGGAAAGAAAGAAAAATAATGATAAAAACAAAAGGAGAGTCACAAGAAAAAAAAGGAATGAAGTGAACTACGTTCGACCTGATTCCTCAAAGAGGATACATAGGCGCCTCACGGCTTGGTCATAGTGTAAACCCCAAGCAAGAAAACTGAGGCAGAAGTTATGTTTTAAAATTCTGGGAAAAGTTTGATTCCAAGGGTTGTAATGTCTTACCCATCGAAGTTATTTCGAATTTTTGATATCCTTTTCTTTTATCCCCGCACAAAAACCCATTTTGATCTCCAAAATACCTCCCGATCAGTATCCGAGAGGTACCAAGTCAGGCAAATGAAAGCCGAAAATAGCACACCGATCCCTACCGAATGAGGATTGTAAGCTGAAGGAATTGATAGCCAAAGGAATCCCCAGTAGAGAGAATCCTATCAGTAACACTCCAATCCCCAGATGAGAAATAAAATAAAATGACAGTCTTATGGTGAAAACCTTCATGGGTACCATAAGGCGACGGGAGTCGAGAGAAATGAGAGTGTCTTATTAGTGAAAACCCCTCGAAGGGCACTATGAGGCGACGAGATAAGATTGGCGGAAAGGATCCGCGTTTGGCAAAGAATGGGGTGCCATATCATCCCCAGCAAAATGAAGTCATCAGAAATATTGATTGATAAATATACTGGGTTGGTTAGATCCGGAATGCACGACGTGATCGTTGGGACCGGTTATACCGTTCAGATAAGTCCCTTTTCTTTTCTTTTCTTTTTCCCAGTATTTGTTCAGAAAGATTTCTTCTTTTCTATCCTTTTGAAGTCATTACTTTTTCTTCGTTTAAAGACTTCTTCTCGAGCAGTTTGTTTTTGAAAAGGACTTTTCAGAGCTTACTACCAGTCGCCATAATGGTGCAAAGTAAAATGTGGATAAGACAGGCCAGCGACAAGGCGATAAAACGAAAAAAAGTTTGTTACAAGACCAAGTGGCAAAATTGGCCTAGAATTTCATGGGAAGTATGGAGGAAAACAGAAAAACAACAAATTAAGAAAATTGTGGGCCAAATTCCAAGAGGATCCCCAACAGATCATCTAGATGCAGGAGCATCCCCGAGAGATTTTCGACCAAGTTCCAAGAGGGTCGGACAACACAGGGCGGGGAAAGGAGATAGGGAAAAACCATCCCCAGCAGAAATATCATCCCCAACAAATAATATCGTCCCCCCAACAAGTTTTGGGAATGCAGAGTAGGGAAAGGGGAATGAAATGTTGTTGATGGCAGAAAGACATGCCACAAAGAAGATCATCAAAACTGGGGTAGAAAATTTTCTGCCATTGTTGAAAATTTTCTCGAAGGAACGAGGAAATCAATTCAAGTTACTTTCAGTTTGTTGCAGTCGGGAGCCCGCCCGTAGAACGGAGGTGTTACTTTTAAGTTGTTGTAGTCGGGAGCCCGCCCGTAGAACGGAGGTGTTACTTTTAAGTTGTTGTAGTCGGGAGCCCGCCCGTAGAATGGAGGTGTTACTTTTAAAGTTATTGAAGTCGGGAGCCCGCCCATAGAACGGAGGTGTTACTTTTAAGTTGTTGCAGTCGGGAGCCCGCCCGTAGAACGGAGGTGTTACTTTTAAGTTGTTGCAGTCGGGAGCCCGCCCGTAGAACGGAGGTGTTACTTTTAAGTTGTTGCAGTCGGGAGCCCGCCCGTAGAACGGAGGTGTTACTTTTAAGTTGTTGCAGTCGGGAGCCCGCCCGTAGAACGGAGGTGTTACTTTTAAGTTGTTGCAGTCGGGAGCCCGCCCGTAGAACGGAGGTGTTACTTTTAAGTTGTTGCAGTCGGGAGCCCGCCCGTAGAACGGAGGTGTTACTTTTAAGTTGTTGCAGTCGGGAGCCCGCCCGTAGAACGGAGGTGTTACTTTTAAGTTGTTGCAGTCGGGAGCCCGCCCGTAGAACGGAGGTGTTACTTTTAAGTTGTTGCAGTCGGGAGCCCGCCCGTAGAACGGAGGTGTTACTTTTAAGTTGTTGCAGTCGGGAGCCCGCCCGTAGAACGGAGGTGTTACTTTTAAGTTGTTGCAGTCGGGAGCCCGCCCGTAGAACGGAGGTGTTACTTTTAAGTTGTTGCATTCGGGAGCCCGCCCATAGAATGGAGGTGTTACTTTTAAAGTTGTTGAAATCAGGAGCCCGCCCGTAGAACGGAGGTGTTACTTTTAAGTTGTTGCAGTCGGGAGCCCGCCCGCAAAACGGAGGTGTTACTTTAAAGTTGTTGCAGTCGGGAGACCGCCCGTAGAACAGAGGTGTTACTTTTAAGTTGTTGCAGTCGGGAGCCCGCCCGTACAATGGAGGTGTTACTTTTAAAGTTGTTGAAGTCGGGAGCCCGCCCGTAGAATGGAGGTGTTACTTTTAAGTTGTTGTAGTCGGGAGCCCACCCGTAGAATGGAGGTGTTGCTTTTTAAAGTTGTTGAAGTCGGGAGCCCGCCCGTAAAACGGAGGTGTTACTTTTAAGTTGTTGTAGTCGGGAGCCCACCCGTAGAATGGAGGTGTTGCTTTTTAAAGTTGTTGAAGTCGGGATCCCGCCCGCAGAACAGAGGTGTTACTTTAAAGTTGTTGCAGTCGGGAGCCCGCCCGTAGAACGGAGGTGTTACTTTAAAGTTGTTGAAGTCGGGAGCCCGCCCGTAGAATGGAGGTGTTACTTTTAAAGTTGTTGAAGTCGGGAGCCCGCCCGTAGAACGGAGGTATTACTTTTTAAAGTTGTTGCAGTCGGGAGCCCGCCCGTGGAATGGAGGTGTTAATTTTAAGTTGTTGCAGTCGGGAGCCCGACCGTAAAATGGAGGTGTTACTTTTAAGTTGTTGCAGTCGGGAGCCCGCCCGTAGAACGGAGGTGTTACTTTTCAGTTTGTTGAAGTCGGGAGCCCGCCCGTAGAACGGAGGTGTTACTTTTCAGTTGCTGAAATCAGGAGACCGCCTGTAGAATGGAGGTTGTTTCATTTTAAGTTGTTGATGAAGTCGGGAGCCCGCCCGTAGAACAGAGGTGTTACTTTTCAGTTGCTGAAGTCAGGAGCCCGCCTGTAGAATGGAGGTTGTTTCACTTTAAGTTGTTGATGAAGTCGGGAGCCCGCCCGTAGAACGGAGGTGTTACTTTTCAGTTGCTGAAGTCAGGAGCCCTCCTGTAGAATGGAGGTTGTTTCACTTTAAGTTGTTGATGAAGTCAGGAGCCCGCCCGTAGAACGGAGGTGTTACTTTTCAGTTGCTGAAGTCAGGAGCCCGCCTGTAGAATGAAGCTTGTTTCATTTTAAGTTGTTGATGAAGTCAGGAGCCCGCCCGGAGAATGGAGGCCGAATTACCTTTAAATTTCTATTGAGGTCAGGAGACCGCCTGCATAACAGAGGAATACATCTCAAGATCAAATCAGAAGTCAGTAAGGCGGAAGGTCACCGGCATAACAAGTTTCAATAGAGGAAGCAGTATCCCTAGCGGGCAGAACAAAAGGATTAAACTTGTGTTCAGAAAGGCAAAAGGCCAGTGTCATACCCAGCAGTTTCGCAAGAAAGAAGCACCGGAGGAAACACAAGCCGACAAGAAAGCAAGACAACAAGAGCAAGTTGAAGATAGATAAGATTTGTAGTGCCTAGTTAGTCTAGCTTTTTGTTTTCTTCTAGCAATGGCGTAATAAGGAGATCGGTAAGCGTTAGTAACAGCATGCAGCAGCAGTAACAACAAAATTCCAGTCCCATGGTAGTCCCAGCAACCAAAACTTCCCGAACTACATTGACCTGATTCCCTTTTTGCCAGGGATATGTAGGAGACCTTTTGAAGCAAAGGTTCGGTCAAAATCTTTCAAAAAATGCTTCACACAGAGTATTCAAACGGGCAAAAATCGCTCTTATCCGCTCATTTTATCTTTGCACGAAAACACGAAGTGTTTTCGGACAAAGAGGGGCAGTTGTGAGCACGTGATTTTTGCTTCACGAAAACTACTCCAAAAGAAATCAAAAATAAAACAAATATCCTTTAAGTACAATTTTAAGAATTCGCGTGACATTTTGGTTAATTATTTATATTTTTGTCCGTGAATGTTTATCTAGTTTTAATTAGTTAAAAAATACAAAAATATATGTTGCGTGCACATTTAGGACTTAATTGTGCACTTAGGAATTAACTGAACCATGTTTGGTTTTTAAAAGAACGAAAATCACAAAATATGTATTTTTTGGTAATTTTATCATTTTTGCTTAAATTGTATGATTTTGTTTTAATTAATGTTTGATCTTGTGTGTTAATTATTGTTAAGGGTTAATTAATATCTTTTCAAGATAATTTTGGTTTTACAACTTGTTTTAGGATTTTTGGTAATTAGTAATTAAAAAGGAATTAAAAGAAGAAAAAGAAAGAGTGGGAAAAAAATGAAGAAAACTCGGTTTGGGCCAACACTTTAAAACGAAATCAAGCCCAAATCAATACCAAATGACCCGGTCCAAATGACTTGGTCTATCAGGGGTCCAAACGACACCGTTATGGCACAAATAATCTGAGTCGTTGATTCGTTTCAATCACACGGTCTAGTTCAGTCCCCATAACCAACCAAACGACGCGGTATGGACGTCTTAGATCTGAACCGTTCCTTCCATTTGATCCAACGACCTCAAATCTTACCCACAGCCCGACCCTTTTTAACCCGGGTCGACCCATTCTCTCAATGAGACCACACAGCACCGTTTCACTTAAGTGAGAGATCCAGGTCGTTGATCTCGTATGATCCAACGGCCAAGATTGAACTCCCCCCGTCCTATATAAGATCAATCTCTCATCCCAGCCCCCCAATCCAAACACCCCCCCATCACTGTTCTTTGTCTCTCTCACTCAGAGACGACCTAGGGCGGAACCCTAGCCGCCATGCGATTCCTCCGTTTGAAACCCGGCGGCAACAACGCCGTCGGCCACCAAAATTACACCCTAAAGCCTTCTCACCACCTTGAACACGAATCCATGAACCATTTGCTTCGAATCATCCTCAGACTTCTCGAATCTTCATTTAAAGATTCGAGCAAAACCTTAACCTAACCCAACCAAGCCCAAATTCATACCAGACAACCCCCAGACCTCTCTCGTTACCAAGCCAACGTTGGTTTGGTTCGAATCTGGCCAGAAATGTTCGAACCACAAATCGAACGTAAGAACCCTAGAAAGTCCAAACCATGGAATTTGTCCAAATTAAAGGAAGATTTGGGGTATAATCAACCTTAGTCGAAGTGTTCTCAGTTGAGAACACTCGATTAAGGTCCGTTCGATCTCAAAGTGTTCGAGTCTGAGTTCGAACCTGGGTCGTTTAGTTTTTTGTGCTGAAATATTTTTTCTTTCCCCTTTTGTTCTATGTTCATGTTTATATCTATTTGTGTGTCTAGTTTAAATTTTAGTTGATTTTTCAAATTTTATATCAACTATTCTATTCATCTCTAACCTGATCTTTTATTTGGTCGAGTCTTTCTTCTGTTCATAGTCGAGTATATGTTTAGCCATGTAGTGGATTAGAATATGTTTGGTAGAGTAGCTAGTTTCATGGTAGTTCCATGTTTTTGTCAAAACCACATAAGTCACCTGGATTGTTTTGTTTGATTCTTTTGGTTTGTTATTAATTGTATATGTGTAATCGATTGAACAAGTGTCGTCGATTAATTTTCTGATTGAGAGGTAGAAGAATCATTATAATAGACCACTCTTGTTCATTCCCATATGATAACCAGCTTGTTTCTTTTTGTGTGTTAAACTTGTGATGAGATGCCCTAATTGGTACTGCTTCAGTCCTAGCTTGCATTATCAACTCCCCGTTTGATCATTTGGTTTGAGTTGGTCAGGATTGGTTCCCAATATGACCAATTCATTCCACTTGATTGATACCCCTTTATTGAAAGTAATTTGATCACTTGGCTGAGAATCACTTGTGTGAATTTGATACTAGTTTGGTTTATAGTTGTACATAGATCAACCAGAAATCAATTTTTTGGGTTTGAACTTATATAGGTGTAACATGAGATTAATAAGTCTTAGGGTAATACAGTAATTTTCATAGAGTTAAGGGGTAATTTTGGGAATCAATAGGGTTATAATAAGTTTAAGTTTAAGGATCTGCCTAGTGGTTCATTAGTTACCCTTAGCTTAATATCAGTGGGGACATAACACAAGGGCATGTGGTTTAATATGAATATTCTAACACACCCATGACTCTTGATTAATACAATGGGAACCAAGTGTGGGGAGCAAAAATAACTTGCATCAAGAAGACAAGTAGGAGTGGGAATCAAAGGGGAATGGGCAGGTCTAGGTCTGATAACTTCGAGGCAGACCTTAGAGGTCTGTTCCTGGTTATAAATAGGATTAGTTTTGACATAAAAAGGACTGGCTTTTTTATTCGAAAGTTGAGTATTAAGAGAGAAGGAAAATGGGCTGGCCGTTATCTTGCTAAGTTAGAGATATAGAGTGTTTATAGGCTGTATTTTGCACACAAAGTTGAGTGATTTTTTAGAGTGTTTCCGTTCTAGTAAAAAAAAATGAATTGTTTGATTGATTCTTGGGTTTTCTGCTTAGTTTAAATCTGGTCATTGGGTTTTCTGCTACTGTTTGTTACTGGGCTGTTCTGTGTTGCTGAGTTTGTTGTTGCTGTGTATGCTATTGCTGTGCTGATCATTCCTCTTCTTCTATTGCTTTCCAACACCAGGTACACAGTTGATTCACTGAATCCTGTAAGCTGAACTTGAAGCATGAATACAAAACTCGAAAAGTTGAAGTTATTTTGAGTTCACTATTAGTTTTATATGGAGCATTAGTCGCATATAATAGTTCTCTTCCTCTATTAGAATCATGTAGTTAGCTGTGATGCATAACTGAGCAATTTTATAGTAACTTAGTTTATGAATTTCCATGTATGCTCTTAGTAAAACAAGGATGAGGCTGCCATGAAGAGTACTCTGTTTATTTCAATTTACCTGTTAGATAGTACATGTTTAATGTATGTCCATTATTGTCCAACCATCTAAATAACGGGAATGAGATGAAGATAGCATGAGTTCATTTTTTCTTTCACTATTGAATCCGCCTGTTTGAACCCGTTAGTTCCTTAGTCATAGAGGTTTCAATACCGCCAACAATAGGTGGATAATAATTGAAAGCAGCCCACTTGCTAAAAATTTGAAATATTGTGTTTAGCTTCGTCCTGTAATGCAATGGACAATAACCTGCCTATGCTAAATCGAACTCGAGTCCATTTTTCTGCGAACTGAACGCTGGACTAGGCCTCAACTCACAAGCATGTAAATTAATTAGGATCTTTTTCGTCTTTCATTTTTAGAGACGAACTTAATAGAAAATGAAGTCACTTTAGGATGATCCTTTTTAAAATAAATGAGAGGAGCCTCGCCAAATAAAACACACAAGTTGCGGGGCCCTCCATAAATGGATATAATAATTGGATAGACTTCGGGATCGGCCGCTTAGGGAACTTTACGGATTTTCCCCAAAATAACAATGCGTTAGTCTCTTTAGGCGCGTACTTTAAACAACCTTACTTTCTTAAACTCGGGTGCACATTTATGTGACCCAAATCCAAATATCAATGAAGTCGAAATGTGTCGATAATCACGGGTACATTGATGTGACGTGGTTCGAGATACATTTTTACAATGTTGCAATTCTTTTTTAAAATAATAATAATAATAATAATAAAAGTGGTAAAGAGTTAAAATTTGCACATAGGTCCAACATGTGTTTAAAATCAGATAATTAAGCCGAATATGACAGTTGAGCGACCGTGCTAGAACCACGGAACTCGGGAATGCCTAACACCTTCTCCCGGGTTAACAGAATTTCTTACTTAGATTTCTGGTTCGCGGACTGTAATACAGAGTCAATCTTTTCCTCGATTTGGGATTAAACCGGTGACTCGGGACACCTTAAATCTCCCAAGTGGCGACTCTAAATCAAATAATCAAATCACGTTTCGATTGTCCTTTAATTGAAAAAACTCCCTTTACCACGCCTTTCGTGGGGTGCGGTAGCGCCAAAAGGAGGTGTGACACACAATATATGAGAAATGGGATCGGGTTGCACGCCTGCAACGAAATGTAAACCAAAAGTGAAATCTGCCTTTGTTTTCCTTATCCTTGTTAGAAGTTGAATTTTGGTTTCCTTATAGTTCTCTTGAGATTTTGTTTATCTGTTATTCCCCGAAACATGTTTCCCCTTCCCAGCTTTAAATGTTTGTTCTAGTTTATCTTTCTGCTGTATATATACATATAACTACATAGGTTTATCTGGAGTCTGGTCCTAGCCTCGTCACTACCTCATCGGGGTCAGGCCACGCACTTACCAGCACATGGGATCGGTTGTCTGATGCTGTACTCTGCACTTTATGCAGATACTGAGGCAGCATTGGGACAACAATAGTAGCTCGGGAGCCAGCCTTCAGTCCACGGAGATCCTAAGGTAGTCCTGCAGGCGTCCGCAGGCCCGTCGTCTCTTCTATCTACTATTATGTTCTGTTATCATTTGTATCAGATACAGACTAAGTTTCTTTCTTTCAGACATTTGTATGTAGTAATCCTAGATAGTCGGTGAATGTTGTGACACTGATTTCTGGGTGGAGACATAAGTTGGCTTTTCGTATTTGTATTTTGGTATTATTTTAACCTAAGACTTCCATTAAATTTCAACTTCCGCTATTGTTTATATGTTCATTATCTGTTGATGCAAGTTGTTAAAAAGAATCAAACTGAAAGAGTTTAAAGATTTCTAAATTTTGTGGCTTGCCTAGCTTCTACGAGTAGGAGCCATCACGACTTCCGAAGGTGGGAAATCCAGGTCATTACAAGTTGGTATCAGAGCTCTAGATTACATAGGTCTTACTATTCACCAGCTCCTATCAGTGCACTACCGATTCAAAGTTTCCAGGGTCATCAACCCCAGCAGCCGAGGGCTTATTTTACTAGTGGCGATACGAGGCACATTGCTAGGTATTTCCCTCGAGCTTCGAGCTTCGAGCAGTTCTCCGCATCAGGGTTCCCATGCGATGGTTCAGGAACCAGGTGTTCCACAGGCCTCCCAACCAGCTAGAGGTGATGGTAGAGGTGCTAGAAGTGGAGGTAGAAGTGCTAGAGGTAGAGCTCAGACCGCTAGAGGTGGAGGCCAGCCAGAATCAGGCCGATCTAGAGACGTAGTCTAGAGTGGTGGGGCCATCCCCGATGTTATGCTCTTCCACCTAGGCCCGAGGCTGAGGCTTCAGATACAGTTATTACACATATTGTTCTGGTTTGTGGCAGAGATGCTTCAATTTTATTTGATCCATGGTCTACATACTCCTATATGTCATTTTATTTTGCACCGTACCTGGTCATGCGTAATGATTCTTTGATTGCTCTTGTTTATATATCTACATGGGTGGGTGATTCTATTGTGGTAGATCGAGTCCATCGTTCTTGTATTGTGGTGATTGGCGGCCTTGAGACTCGTGTAGATTTGTTGCTTCTAGACATGGTCGATTTTGATGTTATATTAGGGACGGACTGGTTATCACCTTACCATGCTATCTTGGACTGTCATGCCAAGACTGTGACCTTAGCCATACCGGGTTTGCCTCGTCTAGAGTGGAGAGGGACTTCTGGTCATTCTACCCGTAGTGTTATTTCTTATGTTAAGTCTCGGCGTATGGTCAAGAAGGGGTGTTTCGCTTATTTGGCTTATGTTCCCGATTCTAGTGCTGAGGTCCCTCCTATTGATTATGTGCCTATTGTTTGAGAGTTTCCTGAGGTATTTCCTTCAGACGTGCTGGGCATGCCACCCGACAGGGATATTAACTTTTGCAGTAATCTAGTTTCGGGCACTGAGCCCATTCCTATTACGCCATATCGCATGGCCCCGCCTGAGTTGAAAGAGTTAAAGGAGCAGTTGCAAGACTTGCTTGAGAAGGGTTTCATTAGACCTATTGTTTTGCCTTTGGGTGAGCCGATGTTGTTTGTTAAGAAGAAGGATGGGTCAATGAGAATGTGTATTGATTACCGGTAATTGAACAAGGTTACAATAAAAAATAAGTATCCGCTGCCGAGGATTGATGATTTGTTCGACCAGTTTCAGGGTGCCAAGGTATTTTCAAAGATTGACTTGAGATCTGGCTACCATCAGTTGAGGATTAGGGCATCCGATGTCCCTAAGATAGCTTTCCGCACTCGGTACGGGCATTATGAGTTCTTGGTTATGTCATTCAGGTTGACTAATGCCCCAACAACTTTTATACATTTGATGAACCGAGTGTTCAGGCCTTATTTGGACTTGTTCGTGATAGTCTTCATTGATAATATATTGATATATTCCCGCAGCCAGGAGGAGCACGAGCAACACCTTAGAGTGGTTCTTCAAACTCTTAGGGATATTCAGTTATATGCCAAGTTCTCTAAGTGTGAGTTCTGGTTGAGTTTAGTTGCATTTCTGGGTCATGTTGTATCACAAGAGGGTATTCAGGTGGACCCAAAGAAGATTGAGTCGGTCAAGAACTGGCCTAGACCAACATCAGCTACAGAGATTCAGATTTTCTTGGGATTGGCAGGCTACTATCATCGGTTCGTGGATGGGTTTTCATCTATTGCAGCCCCGATGACTAGATTGACCCAGAAGGGTGCCCAGTTCAGATGGTCGGATGAGTGTGAGGCGGGCTTTCAGAAGCTCAAGACAGCTCTGACGACGATACCGGTGTTGGTTTTGCCCACAGGTTCAGGGCCTTATACAGTTTATTGTGATGGATCTCGTGTTGGACTTGGAGTAGTGTTGATGTAGGATAGCAAGGTCATTGCCTATGCTTCACGGCAGTTGAAGATTTATGAGAAGAACTATCCGGTTCATGATTTGGAGTTAGCAGCCATAGTCCACACGTTGAATATTTGGAGGCATTATCTGTATGGCATGGCATGTGAGGTGTTCACGGATCACAAGAGTCTTTAGTATTTGTTCAAGCAAAAGGAGTTGAATTTGAGGCAGAGGAGGTGGTTGGAGTTGTTGAAAGATCATGATATCACCATCCTATATCATCCGAGGAAGGCCAATGTGGTGGCCGATACATTGAGTAGGAAGTCGGCTAGTATGGGCAGTCTTGCTTATATTCTGGTCGGTGAGAGACCGCTTGCTTTGGATGTTCAGGCTTTGGCTAATTATTTCACGAGACTGGATATTTCTGAGCCCAGTCGTGTGTTGTCTTGCACGGTCACCCGTTCTTCATTATTGAAGCGTATCCGTGATAGTATGATGATCCCCATTTATGTGTCCTTAGAGACACGGTGCAGCGCAGAGGTTCCAACCAGGTTACCTTAGATGATGATGGAGTTTTGAGATTGCAGAGTCGAGTTTGTGTGCTCAATGTGTATGGTCTTCAAGAGTTGATTTTAGAGGAGGCTCATAGTTCCCGGTACTCTATTCATCCGGGCGCCGCGAAGATGTATCAGGATTTACAGCAGCATTATTGGTGGCAGAGAATGAAGAAGGATATTATTGCATATATGGCTCGGTGTTGAATTGTCAGCAGGTCAAGTGCGAGCATCACAGGCACGGTGGTTTATTTCATAGGATTGAGCTTCCAGAGTGGAAGTGGGAGTGGATCACTATGGACTTCCTTATTGGGCTCCTACAGGCTCGGAATAAGTTTGACGTAGTATGGGTCATTGTTGATAGGCTGACCAAGTCAGCACATTTCATTTCTGTCGCAGTCTTATATTCTTCAGAGAGGTTAGTTTAGATCTATATCCGGGAGATTGTTCACCTTCATGGTGTGCCTGTGTCTATCATTTAGGACTAAGGTACGCAGTTTACCTTATGTTTCTGGAGAGCAGTTCAACGAGGGTTGGACACGCTGGTTGAGTTCAGCACATCATTTCATCCCCAGACGGATGGGCAGTCCGAGCGGACTATTCAGATTTTGGAGGATATACCCCGAGCTTGTGTTATTGACTTTGGAGGCTCGTGGGATCAGTTTTTGCCTTTGGAGGAGTTCACCTACAACAACATCTACCAATCGACTATTCAGATGGCTCATTATGAGGCCTTATATGGTAGGTGGTGTCGGTTTCTGGTTGGATGGTTTGAGCCGGGGAAGGCTCGGTTGTTGGGTACGGATCTGGTTCAGGATACCTTGGACAAGGTCAGGATCATTTAGGATGGACTTTGTTCAGCTCAGTCTAGGCAAAATAGTTATGCCGACCGCAAGGTTCGAGATTTGGCTTTCATGGTCGGTGAGCGTGTATTGCTTCGAGTGTCACCTATGAAAGGCGTGATGGGATTTGGGAAAAAGGTCAAGCTTAACCCTAGGTTCATTGGCCTATTTGAGATTCTCGATCGAGTGGGAGAGGTGGCTTATAGACTTACATTGCCACCGAGCTTATCAGCCGTGCAAGTGTTTCATGTATCCATGCTTCGGAGGTATCATGGCGATCCATCCCACGTGTTAGATTTCAGCACTGTATAGTTGGACAAGGATTTGTCTTATGAGGAGGAGCCCGTAGCTATTCTAGACTGGCAGGTTCGTCAGTTGAGGTAGAAGAGTTTCTCCTATGTTCGTGTTCAGTGGAAAGGTCAGCCTGCTGAGGCATCGACCTGGGAGTCCGAGCTAATATGCGGAGCCGTTATCCCCATCTTTTTTCCTACTCACGTCTTCCTTCTCATGTCCGTTCGAGGACGAACGGTTATTTTAGAGGTGGAGAATGTTTGTTTTTAAACTAAATTCTATGTTTTCGAGGCTTTGAAAAACTCATTTAGAGTCACCTCGATTTGTATGCACAGTCCGGGTGCGTAGTCGGAAAGCTTAAATATGAAAATCTGTGAAAAGAATGATAAAATTTGGCTAATAAATGAATTAATTTGACTTCGGTCAATGTTTTGGGTAAACGGACCCGGACCCGGACCCGGACCCGGACCCGAACCCGTAATTTGACGATCCTGGAGAGTCCGTAGGAAAATCTGGGACATGGGCGTATGCCCGAAATCGAATTCCGAGGTCCCAAGCCCGAGAAATGAATTTTTAAAGGAAATTGTTTTCTAAAAATTTTTAAGGAAATTTGAAATGAAATTTGTCTAGAACATGGTGGTATCAGACCCGTATTTTGGTTCCGCCGCCCGGTACATGTCTTATATATGATTTAAGACATTCTTGTAAAATTTGGTGAAAAATGGACGTTTTTTGACGTAATTCAGACCTAAATTGCTAAAGTTGTTGTTTTACGAAGTTTGAGAAAATTCTTTGATTTTGTGATTTAAATCGTTGTTATTGAGGTTATTTTGGCAATTTGATCTCACGGATAAGTTTGTATGATATTGTTGATTTAGTACGTATGTTTAGTTAGGATTCCCGAGGGCTCGGGTGTGTTTCGAGAAGTTTTGGACTGGAAAAAAATTTGCAGAAACAGCTGATCTAGTGTTCTGATACTTTATTCTTTGCGTTCGCAGGAGAACCCACGCGAACGCGATGCATTAAATTTTGTCGAAGGAAAATCCTTCTATGGGAATACGTAGCTCAGGTCGCAAATACGAAGCAGTGGGGGGCTATACCTTCACGAACACGGTCCTGGCCATACGAACGCAAAGGCCAAGTGGCCTGGGCAGGGGGTGGGGCAATTACTCTACGCGGACGCGACCCATTGGACACAAATGCCAGGACTCGAGGGGATCCTTCTCCGCGAACGTGAGCTCGTTTACGTGAACGTGAATCTTATCCAGCCTGACCTATCGCGAACGCGGTGTGCCTGTCACAACGCAATGAATATTTTTGCCCAGCTATTTTAAAAGACCAGAAACAGTAGCATTACGGGATTCACACCAAAATTTATAACTTCTTCATTTTCACACCAAATTAGGCGATTTTAGAAAGAGGATTTCGCCACAAATTCGTAGGTATGTAATCTTAGACTTATTTTTTTCATTTTTATCAATACCCATTAGATTTCTAGGCCTAATACATGTGATTAAGGGTAGAAAATTAGGGATTTGGGTAGAGTTAGGGCTTTTTGATTATTTGTGATTTAGACCTCGTTTTGGGGTCGAATTCTGGAACTAATCATATATTTGGGCTCGTAGGTGAATGGAGGAGCAGAATTTGGTTCAAATTTCGTGTGTTGACCAAGCGTACCCGGGGTTAATTTTTGGGTTTTTGGGTAGAGTGCTTAGAAAGCTATAAATTTGCATTGGAATTGAATTGTTTAGCATTTATTGACATTATGAAGTCGATTATGTATAGATACAATTAATTTGGAGCCGAATTCAAAAGGAAAGGCGGTATTTGAGGACTAAGTTGACCGTAGAAGTTTGAGGTAAGTGTCCGGTCTAACTTAGCTTGAGGGATTAGGAGTTGTGTCCTATTTACTAATTGCATCTTGTTGAGTACGACGTATAGGCATGCTGACAAGTATCTATACATTGGTGTCGAGCATGACCGTGAATCTTATATTGACAGATATTGTGTTCTTAAATGTTGTAATAGATACTTTAATTGATGATTCTCGATGTTGATCAAAGACTTGGTTTATTCTCGTGGATTTTATTTATGATTAAGTAGTGGTGCTATCTGAGCTTAATAAGAATTGAGTTAGGATTGGTTATAGTTGTTTCCCCCTTACCGGGATGTTTGTTTTGGTACTGTTATTCCCTTGCCGGGAAGTTATTATATTACTTTTGTTCTCTTGTCGGGATTCCTTGTGCTTTTGTGATGTCTTGTAAATGGGAGCGGGTGGTACGCCTACCATAAGATATAAAGAAATGGGATTGGGTGGTACGCCTACCACAAGATATAATGAAATGGGAGTGGGTGGTACGCCTACCACAAGATATAATAAAATGGGAGTGGGTGGTATGCCTACCACAAGATATGATGAAATGGGAGTGGGTGGTACGCCTACCACAAGATACTATAAAATGGGATTTCTATCATGATTCGAGTTATAGCCCCGAGTTATAGGCGTGTGAATGATCTTTTCATGTTTTCCGATTGTGAGTGATGTAAAATCCATGTTGCGGTATGAGTTCAGACTCGGGAAGGCTAAGTGATTGCGAACAGTTTATGACGGTGGAAGGTATACAGAAATGTTATATTGATGCAAAGCAGGTGGGTTATCTCCTGCGGAGTGTTCTGAAGTGATGTGATACCTATGTGTATGTTAGAAGATCTCATGTGTAATTGAAAAGTACGTGTTGAAATTTGAAATTTTGGGTCGCTTAAGAGAGTGGGCTTCACTATTGCGGGGATGAATGCGATATTTGCAGAAGATTTACAGTACTAGATGATATGTAATTTCACTAGCTTACAAATGATTTGAATTTAATCTCCTATGGTATTGTGGCATCAATCCAGTATAAGTGTTATGAGTTATCGAGTGTACTATGACCTATGGCTCCGAGCCAAGTGGGGGAGTCTACTATGAGTAGTTGGTTACACGGGTAGGTGCTATGTTGGTTCTTATTTGAGGCGTGCTAGTGAATCAGTTATGGCTAGCGGAGATAGAGATCGAGGATGGTTCGAATAAAGGAAGAATTTTGGCAAAGGTCATATTATGCTTCATAGGGTAAGAGAATCGTGGGATGTCTAGAGTGCTGTTGGTAAAGAATGCTCAGTGCATATAGTAGGAAGTTGCTTGGTTGTATTGGGATGATGATTTTATTTTGCGGTATCGGAGTGCCAATGAGGCATGGGTGGTTCTGTTCGTTAGGCAAGTTAAGTTGCAATTTAAATAAGAGTGAATGACTTTCGAGAATGGTTCTAATGTGTTCAAGATTCTACAGGGAACAATCGGGTATCTTAATGTTGGGTACGTGGTTAGAAACTGAGTTTTTATTGGAAGAGGTCGAGATTTGTGATATTTCTATGTTAATTATGGGATTCTATGTATCAGTATCAGGAAAGTAAAAATAATGGATTTAGATTCGCAGGAAGTTCTTCAGAGTAAAGTATTCTGGCATGTGGTGTTTTTGGGAATGTTTAAGAAAGTATTCAGCGATGTATAAGTCTTAGATAGTGTGGTTTTGTGCTTGGGTCTCGTGTAGTGAACCTGTGTTGAGTAATTGTGGTGCTACAGTAAGAGGGAATATAAAGTTGAAAATGAATCGGAAGGGAAATTAGATAGATGGAATATCTTGATAGTAGACCGAATCAGTATGGTAAGGATATGATTAACTCCTTGTGCGTGTTCGAGGTAATAAGCCCTTACAAGTATTTTGCAGCAATGCTCTTGGGTTTTGATGGTTTGCTTAGCTTGGTCGAGTTAGAAGGATTCAGTCCTGGCAAGTCTGATTTGTGCAAAGGGAATTCGAAGAGTTTTTGATGGAAAGTTCTTGACTAGTTGAGTACGTAGATTTTTGTGGCTCGGAAGGGAGATGAAGTTCTCATTTTATACTAGGATGGTATGGTATATGCAGTATGTAGTGGAGGATCAAGATTTGCATGTGTAGAGTTACAGTTCAGTTCTGAAAGGAAGTTCATAAAACTCTTAGGAAGCGGGTAGCATCAGATGGTTAAGGGAATGATATTTCTAATTAGAAGTGATTTGATGATAGTATATGTTCAGAAAGAGGGTAACATGATTAAGTGGATGGCACATCGGTAGTATTGCAGCACTCTCAGGCTGGATCGACTGCTGATATTCGGGTTTGCTTGGTAGCATAGAAGAACTTTTAAGTATCTCTCATGAAATGACTAGGTATTGGAGGTGTGGCATGTATTCGAATGGCAAAATTGGGATCAGATATAATGATTTATGTACCGTGTGGATCTGGAGGCAGAAGTTCTCATATACAGGCTATGATGTGGTTGTAGATCGTGTGTATCGACATTGTTTAGCAACTACCGAGATTTGAAGGCCCGAGTGGATCTTTCTTTGCTTGGTATGTTAGATTTTGGATAGGATATTGGGGTGTAGACTGGTTATCTAAGTGTTGGGTTATTCTAGACTATTTCGCTATGGGCTATGCTGGAAATGCCACGGGTTGAGTGGCGAGGTACATCGGATTATGTCTAGCAGAGTGGTTTATATTTCAAAGACCCAGAGAAATGGCTGGGAAGGATTTATTTTCTTAATTGGGCCTTCGTGATGGATGTCAGTGCAGAGTTTTCTACCATTGATTCAGTTCCGATGTTGAGAGACTTTTCGGATGCGTTTCTTATGGCCGGGCATGTCGCCGGGCGAGGTTGTGGGTTTTGGTATTGATTTGGTGTCGGGCACCGTATCGTATGTCTTCGATAGGAGTTGTAGTAGTGAAAGTAGTAGCTTCAGGCTTCCTTGATAATGAGTTTGTTAACATGCCAAGGTGGATGCATGTTCTAGCTTGAGTTGTCTTAGTTGGCCCCGAATTGTATTGTTGAGGGGTAGGTTGATTCGATCGTTATTGAGCTTATTAGTGATCTGGGGAGATCTATGAGTTGCTTTTATATGTTGTGAGATGTTACGATTTGTTGGTTATGGGCATGTGTGGTGCGGTTCTATTGGGAATTCATAGTGGAAGTCGAGCGAGAAGAGTAATTGGGTGTTGCTCTGTGAATGGAGTATCAGTTATGACCTATCGGGTTGCGTGGTATATGTTATTTGTCTCACCGTGGGCATGATGATGTGCTTTGGTTCCAGAAATCAAATTGTGCGTGGTTGTCAATTTCGAGCATAGTGACTTGAGGTGCTTCATGTGGAACAGTGTTGGATAGGATCGCGTATTTGCAGCGAAGCTATGTGGAGATATGACCTTGCGGGTTAGATTCGTGTGATCTATTTCTATGATGTGAGACGGGTTCTCAGCCTTGTGTTGAGGTGGTACGGGTGAGCTTGAGGTATAGGTCTTCATTGAATCATTTTCATGATTTGAGTATGTTCAGACTGTTGCTTATTGGTGCGTATAGTTATGCAAGTTGTCTCTTAGGCCCGTATTGATGTGTCATGTCACCAGGGTGGTGTGTTTGGTCAGAAGAGATCGTTAGGATCATCAATGAATGCAACCGGATTCGATTTCAGCATGTTTGATTGGTAAATATCGAGGTTCGGTTCAAAATTTGCTATGGTAATTGCCAGAGGAGAAATGGCCTCATGAATGGTTGATCTGAAAAATGGTTATGGTTTATTGCGTGTTTCATTTATCGTTGGCAGTATATGAAAGTGTTGGAATGAGACCTTAAAGGTCTTCTATCGGTATTTGGTTGTTGTGGGCAGCTGCTGTGAATGGAAGTTATCGGTGAATGTGTTTGAGTTTTGTGGTATATCATATAATTTCACCTGAGGTTTCAGGCATGGGCTATCACAGCTGGTTCAGGACTATTCAGAGTATATGTGAGAGGTTTTGATCGTATTGATGGTTTCAGAAGTGAAAGTGTAGTTCTATGGTTTATGGACTAGGATGGATTGTGAAATTTCAGCTATGTTGTCTTATCGGACCTATGTGAGATAGGGTGACATGGTATCACCCTCAAGTATATGCATGGTAAGGTTATTCAGCGAGTGTTTGGTTTTTAGAACAACTCTGGGTACGTTCGAGGACGAACATGTGTTTAAGTGGGGGAGGATGTAATGACCCGATCGGTCGTTTTGAGCTTTTGCACTCAGATCGCCAGTTCTCGTGCATGACTTGCCCCGTGTGATGTATTATGACTGATGTGAATCGTTGGTTTTGGTTTTCTCAAAAATCGGTATGAATTTGAAATGACATCCTCAATTGAAAGATTTGAATTTGAAAGGTTTGACCAAGAGTTGACTTATTTGTATGTGAGCTCGGATCGAAATTTTTATGATTTGGATAGCTTTGTGGGGTAATTTATAACTAAGGACTGTGATCAGAATTTGTTTTGGAGGTCGGGTGTGGAATTTGGCTTGAATTGGCGAAGTTAGTATTTTGGCGATTTCCGGTTGCTAGGTGAGATTTTGATCCGAGGGTCGGAAGGGAATTTCGAGAGCTACTGTAGTTTCGTTATGTCATTTGGGATGTGTGTGTAAAATTTCAGGTCATTCGGACGTCGTTTGGTCGGGTTTTTGATCGAAAGTGTATTTCGGAAGTTTTGAAAACTTAAGCTTGAATTTGATGTGTTTTGGGTGATTTGGTGTTGTTTGAGATGATTTGAAGGTTGGTACAAGTTTGAATAAGGTATTAGAATATGTTTGTGCTTTTGGTTGAGGTCCCGAGGGCCTCGGGGTGATTTCAGAGAGATTGGAATTTTGTTGTAGCAGCTAATATTGTTGCTTCTGGTATTTTCGCATCTACGGACTGGGGATCGTAGATGCGGGTGATTTATCGCAGAAGGGAAAAATGGACAGGTGAGCAGATACCGCATAAGCGGTCAAGAAGGCCGCATCTGTGAAGTCGCAGATGCGGAAGTTCAATCGCAGATGCGATTTTGGGTTTTAAGTGAAGAACCGCAGAAGTGGGGGATTTGACCGCATGTGCGGTACCGCAGAAGTGGGTCTTGGACCGCAGATGCAGAAAGGCCTGGGCAGACCATATATGTTATTTCATTTCGCGATTTTGGGTTATTTCACCATTGTTACCTTCGACCTTGGAGCTTTTTGGGCGATTCTGAAGAGAGAAATCAAGAGACTTTGTTAAGGTAATGAATTTTGGACCTAAAACTCCATTCTATGGTTGTATTTCATGATTTTAGGGCTGTAATTGAAGGAATTAAAGGGCAAAAATAGAGGATTAGGGCTTGAGTTTAAGAGGCCTTTAAATGGGTATTTGAGGGGTCAATTGGACTCCGATTTTAGTATTTTTGATATGTATGAACTCGCGGGGAGACGAGAAATCTATTGATGTAAAAATTTATGAATTTCAAAAAGTGGGCCCGGGCCTGGGGTCTTGGTAATTTCGGGATTTGTGCCCGCAATTGATTGTTTTCGCTTGGGCTTTGTTGCCTTAGCATATTCTGATGTATTCGCTCTGATTTTGGGTAGATTCGACGCGCATGGAGGCTGATTTGAGAAGCAAAGGCATTGCGAGCTAGGGATTTTGCCGGTTCGAGGTGAGTAATGATTGTAAATGATATCCCGAGGGTCTGAAACCCTGGATTTTCACATCGTAGTGCTATATTGAGGTGACTACTTGCACGCCAGATAGCGAGCGTAGGGTAGAGCACCATTGGGGATTGTGACTTGCTCCGTCCCAATTGATGAATTTACTGCGTATTTAACTGAAATTTACTTGTTATTATCATAATTTGGGCTGATTTCCATATTTGGGCTTCGTGCCAATTATTTGAACCCCTTCAGGGATGGTTGTTGATATTTCCTCACTGTTTTGATTCTATACTTGAACTCAGTCATGTAATTTCTACTGTTTTCAAAACTGAGCCAAGTTTATTTTGCTTCAACACTTGAAATGAATCTTTCCTATACTATTTTTGGGCTGAGCAACATGTTTTACTGTTGCCCGAGGGGCTTATGTGAGTTTTGACTGAGTAAGGTCGAGGGCCTGTGTGTGAGGATACTTTTGGATCGGGTTGCACGTCGCAGCAGTGTTATACTGATACTGATATGAGGCCGAGGGCCTAGATTTGATGCTACGAGATGGCTTGATATTACTCTTGGGCCGTAAGGGGCCCCTCTCGGAGTCTGCATATTCCTAGTGAGCGACGTCGACGATAAATGGATCGGGCTGCACGCTGCTGCAATATATGGATCAGGTTGCACGCCTCAGCGGTACTAGTACTGTTCTATGTGTTTTCTTTATTTCATTTGTCTGCCATTATCTGTTGTCTATGCTACTTCACGCAATATCTACCTGATTGTATGGCATTGTCTGACGACGGGGTGTTGTGCCGATAGGTGGATTTCTGTGCTTATCTGCACTATTTGTTTGCATTCATTTGCGTGACCGCTGAAAAAGTCATTTTCAAAAGAGGTATAAATTGAGCTAAGATGTTTCTCTAAAGATTTTACAGTTTTACTATTTTTCTCGAAAGGGTTTTGCACTGCTATATACAGCATGATGATTTGTTATACGTGATTTCTTACTGCTCAGTTATTATTTAACTTTATTACTCACTGAGTTGGAGTGCTCATTTTACTTCCTGCACCTCGTGTGCAGATGCAGGTATTTATCCACCCGTTAGCGGGATTTGGCTGATAAGAGGTAGAGTTATAGGAGTTAGCGAGGTGACTGCCAGCGTCCGCAGCACCGTTTTTCTCTCTTTTGTTCATTATTTCGGTTTTGTATATTTTAGACCTTGTAGGTGGATTTACACTCTAATAGATGTTCGTGACTTGTGATACCCCGATTATGGCTGTGTTGGGTTGTATTTCCGCTAATTAATATCATGAAATCATATTTAAACTGCTTATGAACGGTTTAACTGCTTAAAAGAGGTGTTCTGAAATGGTCTGGCTGGCCTTGTCTTCACGAGAGACGTCATCACGACCGGAGCAGAGTTTGGATCGTGACAGTTCTGTTATCATTTGTATCCAAGACAGACTGAGTTTATTTCTTTCAGACATTTGTATGTAGTAATCCTAGATAGTCCGTGAATGTTGTGACACCGGTTTCTGGGTAGAGACACAAGTTGGCTTTTCGTATTTGTATTTTGGTATTATATTAACCTAATACTTTCATTAAATTTCATCTTTCGCTATTGTTTATATGTTCATTATCTGTTGATGCAAGTTGTTAAAAATAATCAAACTGAAAGAGTTTAAATATTTCTAAATTTTATGGCTTGCTAACTTCTACGAGTAGGCGCCATCACGACTCCCGTGGGTAGGAAATCTGGGTCGTGACAAATTGATGACTGATGTTGCAGGAAGGTAGAGACATCACAATTATATCTGACATGCAGAAGGTAATATCTATTGTGTTTGATTTTTTTTTATACAACTAATGCATTTTATGACTAATGTAACTAATGCATTTTCTAAGTTTTGCTTGATATGCAGGGCATACTTAAGGCAGTAAATGATTTGTTTCCTGAAAGTGAACGTAGGTGGTGTGTTAGGCATATTTTAGCAAACTGGTCAAAGAATTAGAGATGGTTGGAAAGAAAAAAATACGTTTGGAGGTATGCAAGATCATTATGTGTTGCTAAATTAAATATTCAAACGGATAATCTGAACAAGCTTAGTAATGGGATCTGTGAGAGTCCTCTCACTTATAATAAGGAAACCTGGGTAAGAGCATACTTCAACTGTGATATTAAATGTGGTGTAATTGATAAAAACACGTGTGAAATCGTTAATGTATAGAAACTAGCTTAGAGACACAAGACAATTATCACAAAGTTGGAAGAAATACGAGTAAAGATGATGGAGAGGGTAGAGAAGTTGAGGGAGTTTGCAACACATGGATATGTGATATAACTCCCATTGCTATAAAAGTGTTTCAAGAAAATATGGTTCATTCCATGAAGTGCAGCATCAGGTGGGATGGTGATATTGGCTATGAGATTGATGATGGCCCATATAAATATTGTGTGAATATGCAAAATCAGACATGCAGCTGCAGGTCATGGATGCTTGAGGGTATCCCTAGTGCTCATGCAATTGTTGCAACACTTGAAAAGATTGAGCCTCTTAATTACATATCCCATTGGTACCATAAATCAAATTACTTGAGAGCATACTCAATATTTGTCCAACCAGTGCTAGCATGATAATATGGCCAGCATATACGAATTCGCCCATTGAGCCTCCACCAATTAAGAAGATGCCTTACAGGCCGAAGAAGAAGAGGAGAAGCGAAGAAAAAAAACATCCTTAATCTGCAAGTTATCAAGGAGGAGTATGAAAATGAGATGCTCAAATTGTGGTGGTTATGGACACAATAAGAAGGATGCTCTAAGGATCCAAGACATGCAGGTTCTACTCCTACAAATGCTTCTTTCACAAGAGGAAGAGCTCAGAATATTTCTACTCACGCTACAGGTTCCACTCCTGCTACATGTTCTACTACTGCACAACTTACACCTGTTGCACATAATTCAATTGCCAGAGGCAGGGGCAGAAAAACTGTTCGAGTTATTGGTTATGGTAGGAAAAGAGGGTCTGGAAGAGGTAAGGGTAGCTCTGGGATTAGACTACTCCAAGATGGCTCTACTTTAAGTCTTTTTCTATAAGTATTGCACAATTTCAATGTATTCACTTTGTTGTGATTATTTTTAATGAAGTCCTTTTCTTGGCAGTCTGATGGTGGTTCAAAGAGTGGTTACAACTAGTCAAAAGAGGTCTTCTGTTGATATTCAAGAGTGTGCTTACAGATCAACCAAAGCAGTCAAGTGGAATGGCAAACCAGACATTAAGCAAGTTCATCCTCTCAGCTGACTAAGACTAATTAGGATGTTTAGTTCTTTATGTGGTGCAAAGTTTATTTTGAAGTCTAGTATAACTTTTTAACAATAGAACTGCAACCAAACTGTTAAGGTTGCTATGTGCAGCTATTATATGTTATGTTTAATATTGCTGAAGACAAAGATCTAGTTTTTAATGTTGCGAAACACCTTTATTTTTGAAATATAAACAGTTTGTGATTATCTTGATGGCGTTTATATAGCTTTTATATGCTATAGACTGCAGCATTTTATATAGCTTGATGGTGTGTGCTTATGAGCGACAATTGATCACCAGGTGGTAGTATATATTGAACGACAATTTATATAGCTTCATTACTTCTGCTTTTATATTGCAAATAGAAGTTGCAGCTGAAGCACAAGTTATGAATGTTAAAACTGAAGTTGTCGCTATGTCATCAAGCTATATAAAAGTTGCAGTTATGAATGCTGAAACATTAGCTTGATGACCTTATAGTTATGAGCAACTTGAAACAGAAGCTAGAGCTGAAGCACAAGTTAATGAATGCTACTGTACTTAGGGACCAAGCTGGGAGCCATTCTGGGTGGCCATTTCGTAAATGCTACTGTAATACTTAGCAAATGAACACACAACCATTACCAACACCATCAACAAAAGCTGTGGCAAAATAAACTTCTTTCATTAACACAGAGTATTACAATTCAATAAGCAGCAAAAGGATTACACTTGCAACAAGGGTGAAAACAACCTAACTACTAAGATAGATGGTTCATAGACCATTTTACAAGTTTTTACATTATGTAACAGTCTTTGCTGCCAAACATAATCACCTTGAATACAATTACGATTAACACCACAATTATCAATCGCCTCCAATTTCTTTGATTTCAACTTGCCTTCATGAATGCATCCAATGCCTTTTTTCTTTTTAAGCAGCCCCAAGATAACACCAGCTCAGGAGTAGGAGGATCAAACCATACAAAAAATTTAAACCCCGTATCACGATCCTTCTAGAAATAAGAAGATTTCAGTGTTAAAAACTCAAAAAAAAATTTTAACTAAACTAGATTTTTAACATTAAGCTTACCTCATAGAGTCTACATCCATAAAAATGACGACCGGGATTATCGATGCTCCATGAAATTACAAGCACGGCTTCTTCACCACAACAACAAATATATTTAAAATTATGCATTAGACAACAACCCTATGAGTTTTAATTTTAGGCAAAAACTCAAAGAAAGGGTTCAAAAGTTGACAATACACTCTAATTTAAAAATGAATTAGACCAGATAAAGAATATTGAGGAAGAAGAAGAAAAAACTTTGAAGCTAATGGCTCAGAAGAGAAAAATCGAAGGCTGCAATGGCTAACAGTTTGAGTATTGAAGGCTCATTTTAATTTAAGGGCCAAAAGAGTCGTTAAGATCGATTCTGGACCATTGATAATTGTCAGCTACTTTTTAATGAAGACTTCTACGCGCTTTTGTGTTGCCGTTATACACGTACAAAGGCCTGGTCAACTTTTGGGGTAGACACACTTGGAAAATGTTAGACGTGTAAAGGTTTACCCGTATTTATTGGGTATAACAGTGATTTGACTAAAAGGTCGATGGATAAACTATGCATTTTTCCTTGATAATGGTGGTTACTGTAGTCAGGGGCGGCCCAACATCATTCGAAGCCTAAAGCAAAGCCTTAATAATTGAGAACTTAGTTTTATAAAATACAAATAATTGACTGAATTTAACATTGATTGCATCACAACTGAAATGCGAGAACCCAAAAAATATACTTCCTTCATTCCAACTTATGTGATTTCTTTTTTTTAGTCGGCCTCCTTTCTATATTTGGTAATAATTCAACTTTAGATTTTCCTATAATTTCTAGCCACTCAAGTTTCTATGATTTGTTTTAGATCACAATTTTCAAAAGTTTTTCTTTATTTCATAAACTCCTTGTCCAATCAAACGCTTTCATATAAATTGGATGGAGAGAGCATAACTTATTTGAGGAAAATAAATGATAAGTTAGATTATTCGTGACTAACTAATGAATAGAGAAATATAATTCAGTAAAAACGTAAAATAAAATTGACAGAAAACTATTTTGGTTATATTAATTAGAGGAAGAAATTGAGTTATTAAAAATCAATATGACAATAATGAAATAAATTTATCAGTAATAAAAAATAATTATATAAATAATATACTATATATAAAGAAATAATAATTTTGGGCCCTTAATGGCCTGCTTCACTTGCTTTAGGGTCTGGCTCCCCTTATGATAATATGGATTGTGCGTTAGATGCTAATACCTAACAATGATGCTAATTGAAAAAATAAGGTAAAAATTGCATGGCCGCCCTATTTGATCGCCCCCATTTAATATATACCCTTTTTAAAAAAGTTTTAATTTGTACTCACAGTTTAAACAACTTCAAGCCTCTTTCTCCTCCTCCTCCTCCTCCTCCTTCATTTTCTGAATGTTGAAGCTTGAGATATTGTTATGCGTTCTAAACTGATGATTCATATATATATTTGCTTGTCCCACTATGTCTAGTTTGGTCTTATTCAAAGCGGGTATAAGTTAAAAGGTGACCCAAAAAATGGGTATAGATGCAAATGCCCCAAAATAATAGAGTATTAAAATGTTACCTTTGCAATAATTTTTAAGTAAACCGTGTCTTAATGATTTTAAAACCTCATTCAAGATCAAATAAGTTGAGATCTGATGAATAAGATTCATTTTGCCCCAATACGAAAAGGGCCAATACAGAACACAGTACGAGCATATGATACCGAAGTTCATGTCTTGAATTAGCTTTTTTCTGATTTCAAATGCGTTTCATTTAATTCTTTTAGTTGTTACTATGAAATTTAGAAGAGCTGTAAACTTGTTTTGGACTTCTCTTTGCTTTTTTTTAATAGATATTTGGTGTATGTCGTGTTGGGAATAAATCCCTACAGAAATAATATTCACTGTAATAAAAGCGGAATAATAATGTAGCATCGAGATAGGATAATTAACAAGAATAAAAGAGTAACAATGACACCAAATTTTTACGTGGAAACCCCTTTTGAATAAGGGAAAAAACCACGGCCGCGAGAGAACCAACTGATATCACTATAGTAAGGAATTTTACACTTTGTAGTTCCGAGTAAAATACTCCAAAGAGCACTACAACACTCAAAAGAAATAACCCTCTTTTGATATTCCCACCTCACTACAATATCGCTCACCCTTTATTTTTCTCACAGACTATTTTCTTATACCTTGTCTGTGAAACCTCACTCTAACTCTCAGATATTTTTTCCTCTGAGATTGATGTATAAAATGAGGGTCGAAGCTCTCCTTTTATAGGGAGAGCTTCGCCTATTATATTTGACCCTGCTTCTGCACGCCTACTTAGTTTGGCACTAAAATGAAATAAACATGGGCTGCTAGCAGCAGCCAACTTTGAATAAAAAATTAACAAGGAAGAAAAATCTTCCCAAAGGAATGGGTATGGACCCCACATATCTCCCCCTCCAGTCTCATTCACCTGAAGGAAGTAACACCAAAGGTTCTAGTTTAAGTGTATGCCGACAAGTTCTTTGCATAACTCGAACTTGTTCCTTGGTACTACCTTGGTTAGCATATTTGCGGGATTCTCACTTGTAGAAATCTTCAAGACTTTTAGAGATTCATCATCTACCATTTCTCGAATCCAATAATATCTCACGTCAATATGTTTGGTCCTTGCATGGTACATAGAGTTCTTGCTAAGGTCTATTGTACTTTGACTGTCACAATAGACGACATACTCCTTCTGATGCAATCCAAGCTCTTGAAGGAACCGTTTGAGTCATATCATCTCCTTGCCAGTTTCTGTAGCGGCAATGTACTCTGCTTCAGTTTTTGAAAGTGCAACACACTTTTGCAACTTAGACTACCATGATATAGCTCCCACTGAAAATGTAAACAAATATCCAGTAGTGGATTTTCTGTTATCAATGTCACCTGCCATATCAGCGTCTATATAGCCCTTCAAGATTGGATCAGATCATCCAAAGCACAAACAATCTCTCGTGGTACCTCTTAGGTATCTGAGTATCCACTTGACTGCTTCCCAATGTTCCTTTCCTGGATTTTCAAGAAACCTGCTGACAACACCAACTGCTTGAGCAATATCATGTCCAGTGCATACCATTGCATACATTAAGCTTCTGACTGCTGAAGAATAAGGAATTTTAGCCATGTTCCCTTTCTCTTGCACTGTTGTAGGACACATCTTTTTGCTCAACTTTAGATGACAAGCAAGAGGTGTGTTGACTGGCTTAGCATTCTTCATGTTGAAGCGTTCGAGTACACGTTCAATGTACTTCTCCTGAGATAGCCACAACTTTCTACTTGTTCTCTCGAACTATCTTCATCCCTAGAATTTGTTGTGCTGGGCCCAAATCCTTCATATCAAATAACTTGGACAGATCTCCCTTCAACTTTGCGATCAGCTCTTTATCTTATCCTACAATCAATATGTCATCCACATACAATAATAATATAATAAAGTTGTTATCAGAAAATCTTTTGAAGTATACACATGGATCAGAATATGTCTTTATGTAAGTTTGACTTTTCATGAATAAGTCAAACTTCTTGTACCACTGCCTTGGTGCCTGCTTTAACCCATAAAGACTCTTATTCAGTTTGCACACCATGTGTTTCCTTTCAGCTACTTTAAATCCTTCTAGCTGCTCCATATAAATCTCTTCTTCCAAATCTCCGTGAAGAAATACAGTTTTCACGTCCAACTGCTCCACTTCAAGATCTAGGTTAGCTGCTAAGCTCAAAATTGTTCGAATAGAAGTCATTTTGACAACAGGTGAGAAAATTTTATCAAAATCAATACCTTTCTTCTGTTTGAAACCTTTAACCACCAATCGAGCTTTGTATCTGACCAGCTTGCCATTTCCATCTTTCTTTAGTTTAAAGACCCATTTACATTTTAGTGGTCTTTTACCCTTTGGAAGTTCAACCAGCTTGTACGTGCCATTTTTCTATAGAGATTCTATCTCTTCTTGCATAGTTTTTATCCACTGGTTCTTTTCTGGATGGGACAACACCTCCTTAAGACTTTCTGGCTCCCCCTTATCACTGATGAGGACATACTCCGTGGAAGGGTACCTGCATGACTCTACCCTTTGCCTCTCTGATCTCCTCAGAGGTTGAGGTTGTTCTTCTTCCTGAGTTGGGTGCTCCACTTCCTTGATACCTTCATCAAGTTTATCCCCATGCTCAATAACCTCACCAGGTTGCCCCCCTACTCGGCAACCTTGTCGGTCGTACTTTTTGCACTTGTGGGATTGTTAGAAGTAGAAGGAATAGTAACAAGGTTAGGAATTATACCATTCTTTGCCTTTTCTGACATATCAGCAGCAGTTCCAACTTCACTTTCTCGGAACACTACATCTCTGCTTCTGATGACCTTCTTCTTTACAGGATCCCACAATCTGTACCCAAACTCTTCATCTCCATATCCGATAAATATGCAGGGAACAAATTTATCATCCAGCTTTTTTCTCTGCTCTTTTGGTACATGTGCAAAAGCTTTATAACCGAACACCTTCAGATGCGAGTAGGACACCTCCTTCTTGGTCCATACTCTCTTTGGGATGTAAAATGCCAACGGAACTAATGGACTCCTATTGATCAGGTAACAGGCTATCTGAACTGCTTCACCCCAGAATGACTTAGGCAGTTTAGCCATTCTGAGCATGCTTCTCACCTTCTCCACAATGGTGCGGTTCATCCTCTCGGCTATGCCATTGTGTTGTGGGGGTTCCAGGAACTGTCTTTTCATGTCTGATCCCATAACTTGAACAGTACTCTTTAAATTCCCTTGAAGTTTACTCACCTCCATTGTCACTTTGGAGACGCTTTAGCTTTCGACCCGTCTTCCTTTCTACTAGAGCATGAAACTTCTGGAAAACTTGAAACACCTGATCTTCGATTTTCAAAATATAAACCCATAATTTTCGTGAAGCATCATCAATAAAAGTAACAAACTATTTGTTAGCGCCCATTGATTCAATTTCCATTAGGCCACAAATATCAGAATATACTAAATCAGGTATATTCAATTTTCTTTCAGACGATGTCTGAAATGAGACTCTATGTTGCTTACCAAATAAACAGTAGTCACAGGGTTTTATTGTTGTACCTTTGGCATAAGAAATAAGTGATTTCTTGGCAAGAATCTGCAATCCCTTCTCGCTCATATGACCCATTCTTTTGTGCCACAAATCTGCAGAAATCTCAACTTGTGCCGCATTTAATTCACCTTGGCGTATTTTTGCATTTGTCCTGTACAACGTGCCATGAGAAACTCCCTTTGCAATCACCAATGATCCCTTGGTAAGTCTCTACTTTTGATTTGCAAAATAGTTCTCGTACCCATCTCGGTCTAAAGCAATTCCCGAGATCAAGTTCATCCGCAAATCATGTACATGTCGCACATCCTTTAGAACCAATGTGCATCCGACATTTGTCTTGATACAAATGTCACCAATCCCCGCAATCTTTGAGTAACTTGTGTTACCCATTCTCACTATGCCAAAATCACCTGCTATATATCTGCAAAAAAGATCTCTTACCGGTGTGGCATGGTAAGATGTCGATGTGTCAACCACCCATTCCGACTCTGGACCTGACAGGTGCATGCATTCCTCTTCCTCATTTATAAAGAGGACAATATTATCATTGCTTTGTACCATGGCGGCTGTGTTGTCGTCATTCTTCTGGCCACTGGTTTCACCTTTGCCCTTCTTTGGATTTGGGCAATCTCTTTTGAAGTGACATGGTTGATCACAGTTGTAGCAATTTCTGGTTCTTGATTTGGATCAGTTCTTTGACTTCCCACGAGCTCCGGATCTACCATAGTTGCTTGAACTCCTTTGATAGCTCCTGCCTCTACCTTCTGTGATGAGAGCTTGTCCTTGATTTTCAGGCTTCTTTCTCATCTTCTCATTGAGTAAAAGAGCCGATGTGACATCTTTCAACTCAATAGTAGTCTTACCATGCATGATAGTTGTTGCCAAATTATCGTATGAAGATGGCAACGAGTTCAATAGCAAGATGGCTTTATCTTCTTACTCGATTTTCACTCCGAGATTGGCAAGCTGTGTGATTAGTCTGTTAAACACATTTAAATGTAATAAAAAATTCATACCTTCACCCATGTGCAGTGCGTATAATTGCTTATTCAAGTACAATTTATTTGTCAGCATTTTGGACATGTATAGGCTTTTCAACCTTGTCCAAATTCCACGTGCAGTGTATTCATCAATGATGTTATTTACCACATCATCTGATAAGTGCAACCTCATTGCACTAGCAGCTTTTTCATCCAAGTCAGCCCAATCCTCAGTTTTCTTGGTATCAGGCTTTTTGGCATCAACATCTAATACCTTGTGTAATCCTTGTTGGATGAGCAGATCCCTCATCCTTCTTTGCCATGTTGAGAAACCGTTATCTCCGTTAAATTTTGCTACCTCATACTTTACTCTGAACATTTTTATTTTTCACCGAGTATAGTAGTACCGACAGTGAATAGTATTTAAGTGAACGAACAGAACCTGTGCTCTGACACCAGTTGTTGGGAATAAACCCCTATAGAAATAATATTCACGATAATAAAAACGGAATAATAATGTAGCACCGAGATAGGATAATTAACAAGAATAAAAGAGTAACAATGACACCAAGATTTTTACTTGGAAAACCCTTTTGAATAAGGGAAAAAACCACGGCCCCGAGAGAAGCAACTGATATCACTATAGTAAGGAATTTTACACTTTGTAGTTCCGAGTAAAATACTCCAAAGACCACTACAACACTCAAAAGAAATAACCCTCTTTTGATATTCCCACCTCACTACAATATCGCTCACTCTTTATTTTTCTCACAGACTATTTTCTTATACCCTGTCTGTGAAACCTCACTCTAACTCTCAGATATATTTTTCCTCTGAGATTGATGTATAAAATGAGGGCCGAAGCTCTCCTTTTATAGGGAGAGCTTCGCCTATTATATTTGACCATGCTTCTGCATGCCTGCTTAGTTTGACACTAAAATGAAATAAACATGGGCCGCTAGCAGCAGCCAACTTTGAATAAAAAGTTAGCAAGGAAGAAAAATCTTCCCAAAGGAATGGGTATGGACCCCACGTGTCGGACTAATCTTAATTTGCATTGCTAGGCTCACTAAAGCAGTGAGTACTTCTTAGAGCTTCGCACTATTTTGAAAGTTCGAATGTGAGATCATAATTAAGGATAGAGGAATTTTAACTATCGTATCGCACTCCAATTTTTATAATTGAACAACTTGTTTTGGATTCTCTTTTTTTTAGGGGGTGGGGGTTGCTTTCGTAGAGCCTTTAATTTTCATGATGAAGAGCCTCTTTAATGGTCCTTAACAGCACATAAGCCAAATAAAAAATAAGAACGAGACTTATCCATGGAAAATTTGATTTTCAATATAGAAAAAGACCCAAAATCAACTCTCTACGATAATTGGCCTCTTGAAATATATGAAAACTACATAAACAAAAGAATGTTAGGAGCTTTCACGCCATTGCTTTTGAATTGCAAAGTAGTACTTGATATCCACATAGCATCTTTCTTTATCATCTATAACCTGAAACAGACACAAAATTCATGTAAAAATAAAAAAAATCTATGACTGCAGTATAATTTCTTGGCGAAGGACTCAATTAACCTTCCTTCAGCGAACGTGCCTTTGCAATTAATCGACATTACATGCTTATTCATTTAATTAATTAATAGTCATAGCAATTGTTTATTTTTTATTTTTAAATCCGTGATTAAATCAAGACAATATATTTAAAAGAGTTAATTTAATTGCATTATTGGCATAGCTATACCTGTGTTCTTGCTGAATATAAGCCCCTAGCAAAGACACCAGAAGGTGTAACATCTTCCTCTAATTCATATACATATGGCTCTTTTCGAGGACTAAAATTTCCCAACATCACTTGAGACTTATCGACTGCCATAATAAATGAAATTAAAAAATCAATCAAAATCACTAAAATGCCTTCATAAGGCTAAAAATAAAATTTATTCCTTCGCGGATATATGATGATAGAGTTTAAAAAAAAAAGTATTATTAGTATATATTTTGGCATATTATAGCAGGTTACTTATTCTACGATACTAATCTTGATTATTATGGCTAAATACCTTGTAACTATCTTTAAATGACCTAATAATATAAAATTTATACTTTTTTGTCTCGATTTATGTGCTACACTTTCTTTTTAGTCTGTCAAAAAATAATGTTACCTTCTATATTTAGAAACAAATTAATTTTTTTTTTTTTTTTACCTTTAATGAGATAACTTATTGGTTATTGCCACATAAATGATTTTGGTTTATTTTAAATCACAAGTTTTCAAAAGAATTGAGTTTTTTCTTAAAGAGGCGGAGTCGAACACTGCCACGTGCATAAATTGGAAAGAAAGAAGTAGTTTTCAGGGGCGGGGCTAGCTAGTGTTTGACGTTACGGGTTCGGCTTAACCAAATAACTTTGGTCTAGAGACATCATTGTTTGAAACAGTACAAAATATTAATTTAGAACTTAATAACTTATAAATTAAAGATCATAAGTTGTAAATACTGACTCTACCACTGGACTAGAATTTATGAGTATTTTATACGACGTACCTCTTACACCAGATTTCCAGGTAGTATTGATATACTTGAGACCAGAGACAACGTTGTTTGAAACAGTAAAAGAAAATTTGAGCTTATAGCGACTTCCTTCCTTGAGTGTGAAGAGGCAATCTTTAGGACTGGAAATAAATGGCTCTGAAAGTTCCATATCTGATCGGCCTGGGCAAATTATGTATAGTCTTGGTTCTTGTACCTCTGGATCTTGGTTCTCTATTTAGATTACAAGACAATAAAATAAAATCATAAACACGATTAATTATATTTTAATAGGAGTGCGTGCAAGTTTATTCTGACACTATCGTTATAAAAAGTTACATATACTTTTTTCTGTAATCATTTAAAAATCATAAGAAGAAAGAAATGTCATCATCTTGTGATCTTAAGATACTCTATGTGAAATAATTGGTTCTTCTTGTTAATTAGAACGTTATTTGAATTTTTTTTTAAAGAAAATGTATCTATACTTGAAAAAAAACGTAAAGAGCTTTTGTGGGCGTTTGGACATAAAAATTGTGAAATTCCAGGGAAAAAAAATCACGTTAAAAAGGTAATTTGAAATTAGAGTTGTGTTTGGACATGAATACACACTTTGGAGCTGTTTTTGAATTTTTGTGAGTGATTTGAAATGAAAATTTTGAAAAACAACTCTTTGGATTTTTTTTAAAAAAAAATTAAGCGAAAAGCTAATTCTAAAAAAAGTAATTTTTTTCCGAAAAAAGTAAATAAATAAATAAATAATGGCCAAACAGGCCCTTCATCTTACTTGCACTTTAGGAGTATCATCATTTTTAACCCGCGCTAGAAACTATTTACATCTGGTAGCCGAAAAAATTTATAAAACTAGTATAATTTTTGTATATAACATATAGAATGTATATATATACAAAAAATATACAAATTTTATATATATATTTTTGCTATTATTTTTATAACGGTTATACAATGTCATTTTTTCTTAATTTTATGCAAAAAAAAAAAAAATTGATACAAAAATATTTGGTTGGGGTATATATATGAGTTAATTTGGACACCACAAAGAGGGAGAGAGACCTTCAACTGCAGAGCCATCAACACTCCCAAGAAGTTGTTCCTTCCTCAAACTTTGATCATCCTTTAATTTCACATAAACAAACTATTTTTAGTCATACAAGTATACAACAATATATCATTAACTTTAATGATGTTCAATGTTATCATAAAAATGCTTGAAAAATACCTTTTTAAAAAAGTTTATGTGACACTATTTCCTAATTTATTTGATCAGAAAAGAATTCTATTTGGAATGATTTTAACTTTAAACTCATTATTTTATCCTTGATAAGAAACTTTTGTAATCCATAAGTTTCAAAAGTTTCTGGACATATAAATATTGTAATAACATCTTTAAGTGGGCGTTTGGATATAACAGTTGTAAAATTTTGAAAAGAAAAAAAAATATATAATTTCAACTGAAAATGGTATTTGAAAATTAAAGTTGTATTTGGACGTGAATACAATTTTGAATTTTTTTTTGGATTTTTCTTAGTGATCTGAAGCCAAAATTTTGAAAATAATTTTTTTGAGTTTTCAAATTTTCGAATTTTTTGATATTCATCTTAAAGTAAAATTGAAAATTTTATGGCCAAATACTGATTTCGAAAAAGCAAAAATTTATCGGAAAAAAATGAAATTCTTTGATGGCCAAACGAGCCATAAGATCACAAAGTTTCTAATGATGTTCTTTATTTTTTAAAATTTATATCGAGTTAAATTACATCACATAAATTATAATGCATGGAATATTATACCAAGGATGACATACTTTATTTTCTTTCTCTAATTGTTCATTTTCAAAATTCATAGAATTAGCTCCACCATCCTCTTCACTCAAGGGTGATCTCTTGCACTCATTTGCTTCCTCTTCTTCTTGCTCATCAAATCCATCATTTCTCCTTACCATCTTCAAATTTGAATCATTTATGACTAAGGCCTTGTTTGGTGAAATTGGTTCAACCACAGCTGACATTCTGATCACCACCTTAATTAAAATTTTCAAATAAAACTTGGTAATGAATTGAAGAAGAAAGGGTTGTAATGGTGATGATGAGCAGAAGGGAAGAAATTGAAGTGCAAAGAGGAGGAGAAAATGATTATTTTTTCTTTGTCATGTAATGCAAAATAGAGCAGTTAATTATTTTCATTAACGTTGGAGGCTAAAATGGGAGGTTGAAACAGAATTCTGTTTTATGCCAATGGATTTGAATGCTCGTTCTGTTATAGTTATGACTTTGAATATATTATTATTATTATTATTATTATTATTATTATTATTATTATTATTATTATTATTATTATTTGTTTATCCTTAAAATTGGATAACAATTAAACTTATAATGTGGTTTTAAGGATACGTGATTTCACCTAATACCAATTAATGAATATGAAGATTAGTAATAGAAATTAACAATAAGATAAAACAAACCAGTGTTTGAATGGAATTCAGCCCTCGAGCTTGAATACCCTCGGATTGATTGGTGCAAGAACAGTTAAAAAATAAGCAAGCTGATGAACAAGAATATGAGCTAAAGAGAAAGTGTTATATTGCATCGATATATGTGAATCCAGTGTCTTACAAATGATTGGAACTCCTCTTTATATAGTAGTAAAATTCTAATTATGGTATAACTCTAATTACATAAGGAAATCACATGATTAGCTAATGATAGTAGGTTATATAGTTGATATTTACACCTTAATTGCTCATGCTTTGTTGTTATTTTATAAGGTAAATTGCTAACAAAATGCTTTAAATAGTGTTATTTGGTTTCGCAGGGAATATTATATGTGAGGAAGCAACATGAAGTGTTTGGAGGCAATAATGTGAAGAAATCACCCACTCAAGAAGTACCCGAACACAAAGGAGCAAAAGAGAAATGACTGGACAAAAGTCCACAGCGACCGCGGAGACAAAACACAAAAAATAGACTGGCAATGTTCACCGCGGTCCACGTCGCGGCCGCGATGAACTTGGAAATTTAGGGGCCAAAGTGTCAATTTGGAAAAACTTTTGTAAAACCCTTATAAGATGTAGAAACTCGCCCAAGATAGTTTAGGCTTGTTTTGAGATTACTTTTGGAGGAGGAACAAGTGTGAGAGATCACCCAAAAACATCATAGTTCTTTATCTCTTTTATTGTCTTGCAATTTCTTACATTATGAATAATTTAGTAGTCTTCTCTTACTTTGTTATGAGTAGCTAAATACTTTAATCTAAGGTTTTGGTGAAACCCGTTGGGGATGATTTGGTTGTGATATTAATATAGTTTTAAATTGGTTGTTAATCTCTATTTTTTCATCTACGTTTTGATTGTGGTTAATTGAAAGGGCCCTCAATTATCCGTCTCTATTTAGTATGTATCTGCTTGAGAGAGAGTACATATCTAGGTAATTGTATGAACAACATCACTCCCGGAGTATAGACGAGAGTCATAACCGAGGGTCTAGAGGTTGGATTAGAGATAACGATACCTCGGGTGCAATCTAAGTGAATCATAATGCGAATCTAGCTAGCTTAGCTTGAGAAAGTGCGTCTAGTAAATTATCATAATTGCTTGAGAAAGATTTATGATAGCTGGAGCATTCATGATTGATGGAGACAACTAAGTCTCAGTTATAAAACATATTCAACCAAGGAAATCAACAACGGGGGAAACCATTACCATAGACCTTATTCCAATTATATACAAAGCAAGCTTAATTAACTTTCAGCTGTTATTTATTTTCAGTTTAGTTGTTAGATATATCATAAATTGTGAATCACAACGTTTGGGGAAATTGATTCTATGAATTTAGTAAGTCCGACAAAAGTAATTGATAGGTTAATTCTCTGTAGTTCGACTCTGGGCAGAATTACTCAGACTATATTTGCTACGTCCGTGTGTCTTTTTATAAGGCATAGTTTGGCGTTATCAAATTTTAGCGTCGTTGCCGGGGAATTAACGGTGTAATCAATTACAATTGAAAGAAGTACAAAAATTCTTAGCGTAGTCAGTTTTCTCTATACCCAATCTTTTCATTGAAATTCTAACGTTTGAACTCTTGTAGAAATTAGGCGTATGCCTAGAAATTATTTGAGGACTGGAGAACTGCTAGAAGGACTCTCAGACCCCGAAAAAATATTCAGGGCATTGAACCGTGCCAACAAGAGACTTCAACAATCCCAACAATCATACCAGCTCAAATTTGATATAGGTGAGGCAGACAACGTCATTGGAAACGTTGGGGATCCGCCAGCAAACCCCAACGTAAGAGTAGTGGCACCTCTTGTGCCCGAGTCTGCACTTTATGACTGGGCACAACCCACATCCGATAACTTGGCCACTGCCATAGTTGTGCCCGCAATCTAAGCGGAGACCTTCCAGATAACCAACAATATGCTGCATCTACTGCATAATAAAGGATTGTTCTCCGGATCACACATTGAAGACCCGCAACAACACCTGAAATTTTTATTGTCAATTTGTGTGACCCAAAGGCAGCCAATTATGACCCCAGAAGCTATCAAGTTGTTACTGTTCCCATTCTTTGTGACCGAGGAAGCACAAACTTAGCTAAATTCGCTCCCTATCAATTCCATAGTCACCTGGGAGGAATTAATCAAGCAGTTCCTGAATAAGTTCTATCCGCTCAACAAGACTGCAAGACAAATTGATGAAATATTACAGTATAAGCAGCAATCGACTGAGTCCTTGCAAGAAACTTGGAAAAGATTTAAAGGGATGCAAGTGAAGTGCCCTCACCATGGCATTCCAGACCAGATACTTGGCCAGAGATTCTACATGGGGTTAGATGACAATCTAAAGGCAAACGTGGATGCTTCAGCTGGCGGTGCATTTTTGAGTAAGATATTCACCGAGTGCAAAGTCCTTTGACAAGATGTCACAAAATTCGGGGTAGATGACTAGAGGTACAACACTGGCACCCATAGTGAATTCCGTTCCTCTTGACCCAAATAATTTGCATGCAGAGAACATGGAAACACTCATGACTCAGATGAGCATATTGACAAAGAAGATTGATGAGATGGTACAAAACAGGTGTACATTGTTGATACAACAAATAGAGGACTGTGTACACCTTGTATTAATCAGTCTTATATGTGTTCATGGAGCGGATAAGGCAAAAATCAAGGGGCAAGAGAAGATATGAATTATGTCAACAACTATGGGGGTTAGAGACAAGGAGGACAGCAATGGAGACCGCCACAAAATCAGCAGTACATGCCAAACATGCAACAGCCTGAGGGTATGCACCCTCAAGGCCAATTGGTGCCAGTGCCATATCAGAGAACACAGGGCTATCCACAATAAAATCAGCAACAATTAACATACCAACCACTTCCTCAGCATCAAGATAACAATATGGTGGAAATCAGAGTATGCTTCAGCAACTCATTGGGACAAATAATAAAGTGCAGGAAAAATTGGCAGTACATGATTCAGCTATAAAGAACATTGAAATGCAGCTGGGACAGCTGTCCATGGCTTTAAACAACCTCCCTCAGGGAACCTTGCTTGTAGACACAAACATAAACCCCAAGGAGCAAAACCTGAATCAGCTGATGGCAGTAAGTCTCCGGAATGGGAGAGACCTAGACAGAGAACAGGAAATTATACAAGCCAGCAAGGAGAGTACGCCAGTCGCTCCAGTTCCATTAGAGGTGGATGAAACAACAAAACTGACTGAAGTGGTGGTTGAACAGAGTAATGAATAAAAAGGCAAAGAAAAGATGAATGAGCAAGCTGCAGAACAGGTGGCACCTCTTGTGCCAGAAAACTCCAACAGGGAGAAGCCAACAAGCAGTGCACAAAGGGTGATACTTGCAACCTTCCCTCAGAGACTGAGGAAGCAAAAGAAGGAAGTTTACAAGAAATTCATGGAGATGCTACGTTAAATTCAGTTGAATATTCCTTTGATGGATGCTTTGAGGGAGATGCCCGGTTATGCCAAGATGATGAAGGATCTAATATCGCAGAAGTATGATTTTCATGATCTTTCCACTGTGACTCTGACACAGACCTGCAGTGCAGTAGTAACAAGACCGATGGCTCAAAAGATGTCTGATCCAGGTAGCTTCACTATTCCATGCACATTTGGGAGTTATGCCTTTGGAAAGGCATTATGTGATTCGGGAGCCAGCATAAATCTGATGTCGCTGGCAGTGTACACCAAGCTGGGCATTGGAAGATCTAGACCGACTTCGAAGCTGCTACAGCTGGCTGACCACACGGTGAAAAGGCCAACTGGTATTCTTGATGATGTGTTAGTGCAAATGGGGAAGTTCGTATTCCCTACAGATTTTGTTATTCTAGATTGTCAAGTAGATGAGGAGATACCTCTCATTTTGGGTAGATCATTTTTGGCCACTGGAAGAGCATTGATCGATTGTGAGACTGGGGAACTAAAAATGAGATTGAACGATGAAGAAGTCATATTCAATGTTCAGAAATTTATGAGGAGACCCAGCGAATATGCTAATTGCTCTCTAGTGGAGGCAGTAAATATGATCCTACAAGAAGATGATGTGGCCTTGACTGTTAAAGATCCATTAGAGGCATGTCTGACAAATTAAGAAGAGATGGATGGTGAAGGGTTAGCTGAATGGGTCATGGCACTTGAAGGCCAAGGATTCTGGACAAGGGAACCTCAGTTCGTGTCCCTTGAGTTAGAAAAAAGGGCTACACCTCTAGCAAAGCTATCAATAGAGGAACCGCCCAAGTTGGAGCTGGAGCCACTCCCATAAGATTCTCTCGGAAGAAGGGCACAAACCTTCTAGATAACATCAACGAAGGTTGAACCCGAACATGAAAGAGGTAGTAAAAAATGAAGTGATCAAATGGTTAGATGCGGGAATCATCTTCCCCATCTCTAATAGCAATTGGGTTAGACCTGTCCAATATGTGCCGAAAAAGTGGGAATGACTGTTGTCCAAAATGAGAAAAATGAGTTTATCTCAACTCGTACAGTCACGGGATGGCGAATTTTCATGGATTATCGAAAATTGAACACAGCCACCCGGAAGGACCACTTTCCCTTGCCTTTCATTGACCAAATGTTGGACAGGCTGGCCGGGAGATCGCACTTCTATTTCTTGGATGGTTATTCGGGGTATAATCAAATATCAATAGCCCCCGAAGATAGAGAGAAAACATCCTTCACCTGCCCGTATGGCATCTTTGCCTTTCAGAGAATGCCTTTTGGGTTTTTCAATGCACCAGCGACATTTCAACGGTGCATGTTAGCCATCTTCACAGACATGGTGGAGGATATTATGGAAGTCTTTATGGATGATTTCTCCGTGGTGGGATATTCATTCGAAGATTGTCTTCACAACTTAAGGAGAGTGCTTAAAAGATGTGTGGAGATAAATTTAGTGCTCAACTGGGAGAAGTGCCATTTTATGGTACATGAAGGGATAGTCCTGGGGCATCGAGTGTCCAGTAAAGGAATTGAAATCGACCATGCTAAGGTTGACGTAATTGCAAAGCTACCACCGCCTACTTCAGTCAAGGCAGTGAGAAGTTTCCTTGGACACGCCAGATTTTACCGGTGATTCATAAAAGATTTTTCCAAAATTGCTAACCCATTATGCAAACTCCTTGAAAAAGATCATCCCTTTGTGTTTTCTAATGATTGCAGGTTGGAATTTGAGAAACTAAAAAAGAGGTTGGTGACTGCACCCATCATTGTTGCATCCAATTGGGAGCAACCATTTGAGCTCATGTGTGACGCAAGCGACTATGCTATAGGAGCAGTCTTGGGGCAGTGAAAGGATAAGCTGATGCACCCGATTTACTACGCAAGCAGAATGCTAAGCGGTGCACAGCTCAACTACACTATGACGGAGAAGGAGATGTTGGCGGTGGTGTTTGCTTTCGACAAGTTCCGATCATATCTAATTGGCTCCAAGGTAATAGTATACACTCACCATGCAGCTCTCAGGTACCTGATTGAGAAGAATGAGTCTAAGTCGCGCGTTATTCGTTGGGTGTTGCTGTTGCAAGAATTTGACCTCGAAATTCATGATCGTAAGGGCACAAAAAATCAAGTCGATGATCATCTATCATGATTTGAAGGAGCTAAAAAATCAGTCGAGGTCAAAGAGATTCTGGAAACCTTTCCAGATGAGCAGTTTCTCGCAGCCAGTCTTGAGAATGTGCCATGGTATGCGGACTTTGCAAACTACCTGGCCTGCGGTATAATTCCCTATGACCTTTTCTCTTTCCAAAAGAAAAAGTTTTATCGTGATTGCCGCATGTATTATTGGGACGAGCCTTATTTGTTTAGAATATGTGTTGATAATATTATCTGGAGGTGTGTCCCCGAGATAGAACAATCTTCGATTTTGCAGGCTTGTCACGCATGAGCATATGGAGGATATTTTGGAGGGGTCAGGACAGCTGTGAAAGTTCTAGAGGACGGATTCTTTTGGCCAACTGTGTTTAGAGATGCGCACCTCTAGGTAAAGGGATGCAATAAATGTCAGCGGACTGGGAACATTTCCTGTCGCCATAAGATGCCTATGAACCCGATTCAAGAGGTATAGGTGTTTGATGTTTGGGGGATTGACTTCATGGGTCCCTTCATCAGCTCATTTGGAAATAAGTACATACTTGTTGTTGTGGATTACGTGTTTAAATGGGTAGAGGCCATTACCGACTAATGATGCAAGAGTGGTGGTAGGATTTCTGAAAAGGAACATATTCACTCGATTCGGGACACCTAGAGCGATCATCAGTAACAGAGGCACTCACTTCTGTAATAGAGCCTTTGAGAAATTGCTTGCAAAATATGATGTATGCCACAAGGTGGCTACCCCTTACCATCCACAAACCAGTGGGCAAGTTGAAGTGTCCAACAGAGAGATAAAGAGTGTACTAACCAAGACTGTGAATGCCACACGCACTGATTGGGCAAAGAAGCTTGACGATACACTCTGGGCATATAGGACTGTATTCAAAACACCAATAGGTATGTCACCATACAAGTTGGTATTTGGGAAGGCCTGTCACCTGCCTATGGAGCTAGAACATCAAGCTTGGTGGGCACTAAAGGAATTGAACATGGATCCCGATACAACCGGACAAAATCGACTGACAGAGTTGCATGAGCTGGAAGAATTCAGATATCAAGCCTTTGAAAGCATGCAGCTCTACAAGGAAAGAATGAAGAAGTTGCATGACAAACACATTATGGACAGAGATTTCAAACCCGGTGACAAGGTATTACTGTATAATTCAAGGTTGAGATTGTTTCCGGGTAAGTTAAAGTCCCGATGGTCAGGACCATTTAGAGTGGTGCAAATGTTTGCAAGTGGAGCTGTTGAGATCGAATCAGAAGATGGGACAAACAAGTTCTCAGTAAATGGGAAAAGGTTGAAACATTACCTTGGAATAGCCGACGAAAAAGGGGATACAGTGGTGATCAATTTGAAAGAACCCCAGTACGCGAATGAGGAGTGATTATCCAATACTTGGGTCGTGCCACGACGTTAAATCAGGCGTTGTGTGGGAGGCAACCCATGAATGTGTTGTAAATTGTAGTATGTAACTTCATGTATAAAAAAAAACCATCTCTGCGACCGCGGCCAGGACCACGGGACACACTGCCTCAGGCACAAATTCCCCTGTGACCGTGGCCAAGATCGCGGTGGACCGCAAAAATCACTGGAGGTTTCTACGGTTCACCAAGACCGTGGCGAGGACTACGGTGAAGACTGTGTCAACACATTAAATCCCTCTGCAGCTGTGGTGGACCGCGGTGGACCGCAGGGGGTACCAGGTTTGTATTTTATTTTTATTTTTTAATTTTTTTCCATTTTTCTTCCTTTTTATTTTCTTCTTCTTTTAATTTTAAACCAATCAACCCCACCCCCCCA
>MU784023.1:9120-20746 GCA_026770625.1 Nicotiana glauca | reverse complement strand
GAATTTAAGAAAGTAATTTATTAAAGACGCGCCTAAAGCGACTAGCGTATCATTATTTTGGGTAAGGCCGTGAAATTTTGTTAAACGGCCCATCCCGAAATCTAAGTAATTTTACAAACACATATAGAGGGCCCCGCAGTTTATGTATTTTTATTTGTCGAGGCTGGTCTCATTCATATTTTTTTTAAAAATAATTACGACGTCATGGAAATGCATCTCGAACCACGTCACAATCAATGTACCCGTGATTATCGACACATTTTGACTTCGTCGAGATTTGGATTTTGGTCACATAAATGTGCACCCGAGTTTAAGAAAATATGGTTATTTAAAGTACGCGCCTAAAGAGACTAACACGTTGTTATTTTTTGGGAAAAGGCCGTTAAATTCACTAAGCAGCCGATACCGAAATCTATCCAATTATTATATCCATTTATTGAGGACCCCGCAGCTTGTGCGTTTTATTTGGCAAAGCTCGTCTCATTTATTTTCTTATTATTTTAAAAGGGCGAAACTAAAGTGACTATGATTTTTATTTCTATTTTTGTCTCTAAAAGAAAAAGAAATCCTAATTAATCAAAATTATTGGCCTAAGACAGACCAAGCACCGATTTCAAACTAACATGTCATTAGGCTCCAAAAGAAACCCAGAGAATAGGCATTCACGTCTGAGCCAGGGCCATTCATTATTAAGGCCCAAATCAACAAAAAGAACAAGGTTGCATAGCCTGGAAATGTCAGCAGACTTACACCAAATAGAATTTGAATTTAACTATGGCCCAAACTTGATTCAAAGTGTTCCAATTTCACTTGCTGATTTTTGTAATAAAATAGACAATGTTCAACCCCTTTAAATTAATAAAATGCTAGTCGCTTGACTTTCAGCTCCCTACTTATATTATTTTCTTTTATAGCTTCTGATGAATTATTGGATGTCACTAAAGTTAAAAAAAAAAACTGGGGTATGATTGAACTTAACAACACTGATCACAAATTTAGACCTCACATGAATAAGCTAAGCGATTGGACTAGGTGATTTTTTTTCTATGTTACATATGAACAACTCAACATGATGGTTCGAACTCGTATTACTGAATTAGTACTCATGTGGTTCAGAATTTCACAACTGGATTACTGAAAATAGCATAATCAAAATACCAAAGCCATTTAACTTGTTTATCTTGCAATTACTAGGAAACAACTCAAGCTAATCTACACTATACTACACTACACCAGTAATGACTAAGCCAAATTAAAGTTGCCAACTATAAAACTCATAAGCTCATCCGAAAGAGTTCAAGAGTCCACAAACTTAAACAGTCCAAAGTTGATATAATCAGATCATTATAATCCAACTTCCAGACAGTTCATATAAATTGGAAATAGTTCTAATTAAACTTAAACAAATTAAACTAAACAACTAGGCATGATTGACTATAACTATAGTAGTTAGCTATTAAACAATGAATGTAGCGGAAAAGGCTTGATCCAAACTTCATTCCATTTTAACGCCAAGAGTGTACAAATGTGTACCTGAAAAGGTGAAATAACAAGAGAGAAGAGAGGAAAGTCAGTAGCAGTGTAGCAGCAGTAGCACATCAATCCCACAGCAAATAACACAACAATCGATAACCAACTTCAAACAACCAATACAGCAGTCATCCACAGCAACACAAACAGACCAGAAGCCCAGTAAAGTCAAATCAGGATTACCAATAGCAACACCAAAGAAAACCAGCCACTATTTGAAACCCCAAAACCTTTAAAATCAAACCAAAAGCCACCTGAATTTCAATGAAACAGTGACAGTACTAACACTGATTTTTAGCAGTAAAAAGAAAACCTCACTCTTCAGTTTTTTGGACCCTCAATCTCTAACCTTTTTTTGCATTCCAAAAAGGCAGCCTATTTTTCACTCTTTCTCTCTGCCTTCCCTAGATTAAAAAAAGGCCGCCTATTTCTAGCCCTAAATGGCCCTATTTATAGCCTAAAATAGACCTCTAAGGTCTGCCTTGAAACCATCAGAAGTAATTCTGTCCATACCCCCTTAATTCCCCACTCCTAGATGTCTTCTTGATGCAAGTTAAATTGGTTCCCCACACTTGATTCCCCATTATAGCATGCCTTGTCCCTATTTGTTTCATTCAAGAGTCATGGGTTATTAATGTATTCCTTTTAATTCTCATGCTCTTATGTTTGGTTCCCCACTGGTATTAAACTAAGGGTAACTAATGACCCGCTAGGCAGACCCTTAAGCTTAAACTGATTATAACTCTGTTGATTCCCAAAATTACCCCTTAACCCTATGAAAATTATTGTATAACCCTAAGATTTATTAATCTGATGTTAGAACCTATATAAGTTCAAACCCAAAACTGATTTCTGGTTGACCTATCTACAGCCATAACCAATTCACAACCTAAGTTGAAACAGTGATTTAAACTCAAAAATCATATCACAAAGGGGTGTCAATCAGATGGAATGAGTTGATCATATTGGGAACCAATCCTGATCAACTCAAACCAACTAATCAAATAGGTATTTGCTAAAGTCAAGCTAAAATTGAAGCATTTATGAATCAAGAAGTGAGGTTCAAGTGAACAACCAAAGAGAACAAAGTGTAACATATAATGAACAGGCTGCTTGGTTTTAAAGATGAAAATTGAACACACCAGCAGGTTCATTTCAATACAAAAGAGGCAGGATAGTTGTCGCATTGAAATGAACAGAGATAGACTACTATCATGCTTTTTCTAGTTTTTTAAACAAATTAATTGACGACACTTATTTAATCGATTATACATACACAATTGGTAATAAACAAATAAAATCAAACATACAAACAGGGTGATTCATGTGGCTTTGGACAAGAGTTATGAAACTAATTATTCGACGACATTATTCGAATTGAATATACAGTACAGAAGAAAAATCGACCAATTAAAAGGTCGGGAGATGGACAAAACAGTTGATACAAAAATTGAAAAATCAATGAACCAAAGAGATGAACAAATATAAACATAAACAAGAACAAAGGGGAAAAGAAAAAATACCTCAGTACTCAAAAACTAGACGACCCTGGTTCGAATTCAGACTCGAACACTTTGAGGTCGAACGGACCTTAATCAAGTGTTCTCAACTGAGAACACTTCGACTAAGGTCTATTCAACCATAAATCTTCCTTTAATTTGGATATAATCCATGGTTTGGACTTTCTAGGGTTCTTACGTTCAATTTGGGGTTCGAACGTTTCTGGCCAGATTCGAACCAAAACAAGAGTGGTTTGGTAACGAGGGAGGTCAGGGGGGTGTCTGGTGTGAGTTTGGGGTTTATTAGATGAACTAGGGTTTTTTACTCGAACCTTCGATTGATTATTCGAGACGGTTGGCGATGATTCGAGGTTAGTGGACCATAGGTTTGGGTTGAGGGTGGTCAGATGGTTAAGGGGTGTTAATTTGGTATAGTTTAGAGGTGTTGCCGCCGCCGGAGAATCTTGTGGCGGCGCTAGGGTTCATGGCTTAAAATCGATATTCGACGGGCTGTGCTTGGATTCGATAGAAAATAAGCAAGGATTGTGAAAGAGGAGGTCTAGGGGAAGAGGTGGTGTAATTTTGGAGGTGTTTGGTGGCTGACAGCCGCCGTGAGCGATTTCCGGCGGGCGGTCAGCGGCGGAACGAGTCAGAGGGAGATGAGCTCGTCTCTGAGGCTTAGAGACGATGAGGTAGGGATTGGCTTGGTGGGGCTGGGTAAGAGATTGGGAATATATAGTATGGGGGAGGAATTGATCTTGGCCGTTGGATCATTCATGATCAATGGCCTGGATCATTTCATTTAAGGGAAACGACGTCGTTTGGTCTCATTAAGAGACTGGGTCGACCCGGGTGAGATTGACCCGGTTGAACTGGAAGCTCAGGACCGTTAGATCAATAGGAATGGACGGCTTAGATTGACTCACATTAAACGGTGTCGTTTGAGCTTGGACAGGAGCTGCAATGGACCGTTCGATCAGTTCGATCAACGGCTCAGATTGAAGGCGCCTAAACGGCGCCGTTTGGGTTGTCTGAAGAGTTGGACTGGATCGTTTGAAAGAATTTGGGCTTTAGCTTTAAATTGAAATTGGCCCAACTGAGTTTTGCCCACTATTTTCATTCTTCTTCTTTTCTTTCATTTTCTTTTAATTCCTAAAAACCAAAATTCCTACATTAAATTGTAACATCAAAAATTAAACTACAAAGTACTAATTAAACCTAATCAACAATTAACACATATGACTAGTCATTAATTAAAACAAAATCACACAAAAATGATAAACATACAAAAATACCTATTTTTGTGATTTTTCTCTTTTAAAACCAAATCATGGTTTGATTAATTCCTAAGTGCATAATTAGATCCTGAGTGTGCATGCAGCATATATTTTTTTTATTTTTCGTTAACTTAACAAATAAACATGCACGCACAAAAATGCAAAAAATAAAAGAAAAATAACACAAAATTCACAACAAATGCAAACGATACAAAACTATTTTATTTTGAATTTTTTGGCAGTAGTTCTCGTATAGGGCAAAAAATCACGTGCTTACAGAGCCTACCTGGAGAACAAAGGGAAAAGAAATTCAAGTGTTGGTAATCAGGAGCCCACCTGGAGAATAAAGGAAAGCAGTTCAAGTTTTAGAAATCAGGCCCCCGCCTGGAGAACAAAGGGAAAGAAGCAAGGTTCAAAGCAAGACGATGCAAGTTCGGCAATCAGGAGCCCACTTAGAAAATAAAGGGAAAATAAGTAAAGTGTCGGAGGAAGGGAAGATAATTCAAATGTTGGTAATCAGGCGTCCACCTAGAGAACAAAGGGAAAGCAGTAATGTTCAAAGGAAAACGGGTCAAGTTCAGTAATCAGGTACCCGCCTAGAGAATAAAGAAAAAGCACCTCAGAATACAATCCAAGTCAGCAACAAATGAAGCTCACCTGGAGAGTACAAGTCAACAGAGCAACAGGAACTGCAAGATCAAGTTTGAAGATATAGATAGGATTCTTTTAATTTATAGATCATATTTTAGTCTAGCTCTTTTTATTTTGTCTTGGTGTAATAAGGAGTTCAGCAAGCAGCAGCAGCAATAGCAACAGTGAAATCACAACTTCCTGGTAGTCCCAGCTATCAAAACTTTCCGAACTACACTAACCTGATTCCTTTATAGCCAAGGATATGTAGGCAACCTCAGAAACAGGGTATGGTCAAATATTTTTAAAATGCTTCCCACGGAGTATTCAAACGGGCAAAAATCGCTCGTATCCGCTCACTTTATCTTTGCACGAAAACTCTTCGTGTTTCCGAGCAAAGAGGGGCAGCTGTGAGCACGTGATTTTTGCCCTATAGGAATTACTCCCATAAACTCTAAGAAAATAATGGTTTCCCACTATTTGCAATTTTTGTAGATTTTTCATAGGATTTTTGTCAATTGTTTACATTTGTCATTGCATGTTTATTTTATTTAAATCATGAAAAAATATAAAAATACTTTGTATGGCATTTGGGGTTTAGTTTTATATTTTTAGGTTAATTGGTAAATTAGTTATTTTATAAAAATGAAAAATCACAAAAAATGGATCACTTTTGTATTTTTAGCCTTTTAATTCTAAATTTGTAGTTCTTCTTCTAATTTAGGAGTTAGCTAATTTTGTAAATATTATGATGGGTAATTAGCTTAATTTTGTAAATTATTTTAATTCAAGAGTTAATTTGGATTTTTAATATTTTAAAAAGGGAAAAGAAAATTTGAAAATTGGGAAAATAAAAAAAAGTTAAAAGAATAGGGCTGTAATTTACCCAAAATGCCAAAGCCCAAAATAATTCCCCCCCCCCCAACCCGTTCCAGACCCAGCCCAATTTACCCAATCCAGTCCAGTCTCCAACCTAACCAAACGACCCCATTGAGCCATTCCCACTTCAACTGTTGGATCAACAAGATCTAACATACCAGAACTCAAGCCCCCTACGTATAAATCTGTCGGAACCGGTCCACCCCTAGCTTCATCTCCTATTCCCAACTTACCCAAACCCTAATCAACTCTGCTGCCCCAAAATTCCTGCAACCTTTTGCCAGCGGCGACGCCCCATACAGCCCCCAATCCACCCCAAAATCACACCATAGAATCCCCTTCATCCCCTCATCCCAAATCTCTAACCCGTTTCCCTTAAATCCCTCTCAAACTCCCTCGATTTTAGATCTAAAACCAGAATCCCAAAACTCTAATCCCCCCAAAATTCCCCAAATTGATACACGGCGACTGTTGTCCTTTGCTCTCCCCACTTATATCATCAATTTCCCCAAAAATACCCCTAAAATGTTCAAATCTCGAAGCTGAATGGTCGAGCCCTGATTTCTATTTTTCCTTTTCATTTTTTGGGGTCATGTGATGTTCGAGTGAACTCAAAACATACGTTAGTTGACCGTTCTTGTTAAGAACAGTCGATTAACAGTAGTTCGAGTTCACTTTTTGGTTTGTATTTTTGGCGAGTGATTCCAGCAGTAAAGGGAGAGTATTGGTAATTTTCTTTTCTTTTTCTTTGTTCAATTTTTGTTCCCTGCATGTTATTATTGATTTGGTCACATGTTTAGTTATCAGCATGCTTAGATTTTATTTCTGGTGTTTATTAGTTTTGATTCCGCTTTGTGGTTTGTTCATTAGGAAAATTGAAATTGCACATTAGTTGTTTATTGTTATTTGGTTCCCGGACTACGTTCAATTCTCTGAGGATGGCCCTTTGGTCAAGAATTCCGAATTCATACTAGATTTAAATATTCCTGTGTGTATTGATTTCAAGTTCATTAATAAATGGATTCAGATTTAGTTAGAGGTTTAAAGTGAATCAGTATTTGTTTTCTTGATCTCCATTGTTCTTTGATTCTGGATTTGTTGTTAGTCCTAGCTTGTTAATTAGTAGGAATTCTTAGGGTCTTAATTGCACAAACAGAAAACTTGAGGGGACTGATTGAATGATTAGGTTAGTATAATAGGATAAAAACCAGCTGGAAGGTTCTAGATTATAGGGCAGCTGTCCTCATTTGGTTAGCTGAAGTACTGAGACCAATGAGAAAAAGACAGCTGTCCATTTCCTGTTAAGAAAAGATGCCCTATGAAGGATATTTTGGGAAAATCCTCTTTCCTTGCCTTGGAAGGCACAAAACAGATTTCTATTGTATAAATAAGGCCCTCCCCTCACTCTTTATGGGGATATTCACACTCTGAAAACTACTGAAAATTTTCTGCATTTTTGGTTAAAACTTGCTTTGGCTTTGATCTTTGATTTCCATTGTTAGTCCGAGTGTTGAAATCCTCAAAGAATTTTTGTGCATCTGGGTTTAAAATGGTCTAAATTGGGCTGAAAGTTTGGTATTGATTTGCTGCTTTGCACTGTTCTATTGTTGTTTATTTCCTCATCTTCTCTTGCTTTAATTTCTGCCCTCGAGTACTTTTTGGACCCTATTAAACGTGTGAAATACAAGCTTGAAGCCACATAGTTGATTTGGATATTTATGGATGAATGATTAGATGATTGTAGATTAGTCTATGTTCTTCAAAGTTTATTTCTATTTTTCTTACTAAATTAGCTTTACATGTAATTTTACTGTGTTCAATCATATTGCCAACAGCACATTTTTGGGATTGTATTGGGACCCTAATTTTGTCATTTTGGTTTTTGACTGGATTGAACTCTTTTTATCATGGATTTGGGTTTTGGACTGTTACAACATGGGTTTAATTTAGACGAGTAGCACCTTTGTTGGACTTTGGTTAAATTGTTTCATGTTGGTAGTGATTTAAGTTCATGGTCATCTCGCATCATGATTCTATTATTTTAAGCTTTGGTTTTAAACATATAAATGAGCTTAGGAGTTATGCACCATTACAATACTTGATTCAAATGTGTAGATTACCCTTGTTGTTAGATTTACTCTATAAATTCAATAGAAGTTAGTATTAATTTTAATGTTCAAAAGCATGTGGCAAGTGATTGGTTTCAGCAAATTAATTTCAGTGTTTAGCACTGTATGCATGTGCCTAAGGCAGAAAGTACCAGGAGTCATGTCTTGGGCCTGTTGGGTTAGTTTGTCCAATGCAAGGCCCAAATCGATCAGATCCAGATCTCTTTGGACCTTGGGCCAAATCTCAGGCCCAAAGGTCTTTAGCCTTGGTCCATATCGTGTGGCTCGCTTGCAGCTCATCGACCCTCTGCTGGTTTCATTTTTGGGCTCAATTAGGCCCAATGCTCATCAGACCATGGGTCAAGCCTCATCTCCTTTGTCTTTGGTTGTTCTACTGTTCCTATACGTGATTTGGGTTTGTAATTGGCCCAAATGCAATGCAAAGATTGGCATGTATACCTGGCTCTCTTGCTAATGATATGATTTGCCTTAACAAACTTCATAATTTGTTTCAATCAAGTATTATCTTTTACCAATAATTGGGGTGTGCCATTTTAATCAAATCTCCCATGGCCCTCATAAATATCATAACTAGCTATTTAAAATGAAACTCGTTGTTTGCTTTAGACACGTAACTAAATTATCACAACTATGGATGTGGTTCCCGTGGCGTGGTTTTGATGCTTGTTTTTTTTAAAATTAAATAAATAGAAATATCTTTAGTTGGCCTTCAAACGTATATATACAAACCTTTTCCTTTAAAATAATTCGAGGTGCGCCCTACACAAATAAGATTCATAACACATGGCCCTCATAAAGTTAGTTTAAAATAATGCTTCGTAGTTGCTTTAGTCGCGTTAATTAATTGATTGTCATGGCTACGGGTACGATTCCCGTGACGTTGTTGTAATGCATAATTTTTAAAATCTGGGGGTACATTTATGTGACCTGTCCATAATTTGATCTTGTTAATAAAATAAACACGCTGTAGATCGTAGGTACGGCTCCTGTGACATGATTCGCAAATGTGTAATCAACAATTGGATTATTAGAAAGTGGCTTAAAAGAAATAAAAATGCACATAGGTTTCGAAGATGTTTTAAAATCAGATAAATAGGCCAATAATAATAGTTGTGCGAACGTTCTAGAACCACGGAACGCGAAAATGCCTAATACCTTCTCCCGGGTTAACAGAATTGCTTACCCGAATTTTTGTATTCGCGGACTGTAAAACAAAGTCAATTTTTCCTCAATTCGGGATTTAAACCGGTGACTTGGGACACCATAAATTATTCCAAGTGGCGACACTGATTTTTAAATAAATAATCCCGTTTTGATTGTTACTTAAATTGGAAAAAAATCTCTTATGCCCTTCCGGAATAGAAAAAAGGAGGTGTGACACTATGTGGTCTTCTTGCATTTTCATAATCTAAAAATACGCCCTCCTCGTCTTCCTGTAGTAGAGCCGTGTCCTCGTCTTACATCCCTGATACATGTTCTGCATCCATACTCTGACCACTCTTATCTTTTTTCTTCAGAGTTACAGGTGTCAAAGGTGTCTGCGTAGGGAATTTTCCAGTTCTTGTACCTCAATTTCTAAGGCTTTGCTAAGGATCTTCACCCATTTTCCCCTAATACCTCAACTGGTGTCAAGTTCAATGTAGGGAATCCGGCATCCCACTCTGTTAAATTTTGAGGTGGGATTTTGGATTTGAATCTCTTCCTGCTTTTGTTTTTGTTTTCCTTTAACTTTTCCTCAGTAGCATTCAACAATTCCTTCTCAACTTCAAGTGTTCTCTCTTCTGGCTGTTCAGGAATTATAGATGGTGTCTTCTTCGCCTTCTTTAACTTTTTCTGCATCTTAGGTTTGGTCTTATTATTTTTTCATTTTTTGGTCTTCTTCCATTTAGCCTGTTTATTTGTAACCTGCATTGTATTCTCTAGTTGAGCATCTTCTATTACTTTTCTGGTATCCGCTTGTCCCTGACCATTAGTGATGCCCATTGGAGTGACTTCCATCACTAGTTCCTCGTTGACTATCGCCTTCGTTCGAACAGGTGGGGGATTATGTGTTTTGCCCCTCCATTGTTCTCCTCTTGGCCTTGCCCCTGTCTTTCTTTAGTGTTTCTCTTGCCTTTTCTGGTTTTTTACTTCAACCCAACTCTCATTATCATCAATTTTGTTCTTCTCAGTTTCTTGAGGCTTTTCCATTCTAGTTGCACCTATAGTTTCACCTTGTAGTTGCTGAAATTTGCAATGGTTATCGGAATGTCCCTGCATTCTACAATGAAAGCAGAAAAACGGGACACTCTCATACTCCACCTGCTGTGTGAACATGTCTAGTTCCCCTGAGTTATCGATCAATGCCACTTCGACCTCTTTCAATCATGGTCTGGTCAGATCAATCTCTACTTGATCTTTGGCTGTTATTGGCCTAGTTTGAGCCACAGTGGCCTTATTCAATGCAATTAATGGACCAATTGGTTCTAGGATCCTCTCCATTGCCGCCCAATCATGATAATGCCATGGTAGTTTCGGCAGTGTCACCCAAGCTGGAGTCAGTGTTGACTCCATATCAGCTTTGAAGTTACGAGTCCATCATCGAATTTGCATAAGCATTCCACAGATATGGATCGATAGTTTGCTATAGAATCGTTTGAAGTCCTTTTTTTTCGTGAAATCAATGAACATGCTTCCAGTCATACGCCCCTATTTTAATTAAGCCCTTCAAACGGAAGGTTCATTTGAATTCATCTTGGAGCTTGTTGTCTATTGTGTGAGAACATACCAACAATCGTGAGTCTGCACTTCTCCGCAAGAAATTCATCTTCTTCTTTTGAGAACACCACTCTTGCTTTTACATCAACTATCTCGTAGGGTTTATGCTCGAGCTGCACAAACGTTCTTCTTTCTCCAGTAAAGCGACCTCCAACTGCGTTCAAGTAGTTGAACTGGTTGTGAGACCCTTCTCCTCCACTATTATGTAGTGTCAATTGCATTCTTTGCCGGTCGCCGGTGAGCAAATTGTTGATCAATTCATCTTTGCAAGCTTGTGAGAAGAACTAGGGCATAAAAATTGTATTTAAGTTGTATGATATTGTAGTATGATATTGTAGTTATATATAACTAAGTAGAAATAATGTACGAACGTTGTAGATAAGTAGTATAATATATAATTAGTTGTATGAAACTTGTTTTTACTATGTATAAATCAGATACAGAATATACAAAAGATATATTATATAAAAATTATATTTAAGTGGTATAATATTTTAGCTGTATATAATTGGATAAAAATAATGTATAAATATTGTAAATAAATTGTAGAAATAATATTGTATCATGGATCCTGCAATTAGTAGTTTTTCTCTCCTTTCTCCACTCTACTCTCACGTTACATTTGTATCTGAAGCTAATAATAAGACATGCCGTTGATTCTCCAATATATTAGCTACGTACCATACTAGTTCCACCTTATAAACAAAGAAAAAAGAATTGGTATGGTCGGCAAATTAAGAAAATTGTTATAAAATAATAAAAGAACAAGAGTAATATTGCAGAAAAAGAGAGAGAGAAAATTCTTATTGAATTTTGGGATGATTTACAATGGGGTAAGACCCCTCTATTTATAGGAGAAAAATGACTTAGTCACAAAGTAAAACTCTCTACAAGATAGACATTCACTCCAAATAGAATTCTATTC
>MU784022.1:17265-73205 GCA_026770625.1 Nicotiana glauca | reverse complement strand
GGCAAAAATCCCTCATTACCGCTCACTTGTCTTTGCACGAAAACTCTTCGTGTTTCCGGGCAAAGAGGGGCAGCTGTGAGCACGTGATTTTTGCCCTAAGCAAATTATTCCTAAAAAATCCAAACAAAATGATTTTTAATTTTTTATATTTGTGGCATTTTTTGTTAATTAGTAGCATAATAATTCATATTAAAAATATAAAATATGCATATGCATTAGGGGTTTAATTTTACAATTTTAGTATTAATTTATTTTAAAGAAAAATTAAAAATAGTATTTTTGTGCTTTAACTAAAAATTACCATAAAATAGATATTAATTAATAAAAACAATTTAATAAAAAAAAGAAAATACAAAAATACAAAAGAAAAAAGAAAAAACAAAAATACAAAAGAAAAGAAAAATACAAAAATACAAAAGAAAAGAAAAATACAAAAATACAAAGGAAAAGTATAATACAAAAATACAATACAAAAATTGGGCTAATACAAATAATGTCAAATTAATAGCCCAATTGGATAACACCAGCCCAGGCCCAAAGGGATTATACCCGGTCTGCCCAGTTCAATTCAAAATGACCACGTTTTGGTCGAATAGATCTGGGCCGTTGAAATGCTTTGATCTAACGGTCATGTTACACAGGCCCTTAATGAACAAAACGACGACGTACGGTAATATTAATCTGGGCCGTTCATTCATTTTGATCTAACGGACAAGGTCTCAATTTCATTTAATCGAACGACGTCGTTTCAAGTCCCAAAGGATCTCAGCCGTTGATTCTTTTAATCCAACGGTCCTTGATCATCAGTCTTTAATATGGCCAAAAACGTTACACCCCTTTTCATTTCATTCTTCTTCTTCCCTGATTCAAAACCCTAGCCGCCTTAGTTTCTCCCAGAGCCCCGCAGGAACCCTACTGGTGGGAAACGCCATTGATGCCAATCAACCCGTCTTTAACACTATAGAAGCATCTCAGCCTCCTCTTCCCACCCCTCTAACTCGTTTTCCTCGAATAAGCCTGGATTCCATCGAATATCCAATTTAGTATCGCCGGAACCCTAGTTCCGGTGAACAACCCTTCATCCAAATTAAACCAAAATCACACCAGAGGCACCCCTTGATGTCCTAAGCCCTATTCTGAAGCCCTTAAGTCTCAAATGCAACTGGAAAATAATAAAAAAATGTTAAAGAGAAGTCTGTCGGCGACCAAAACTTCAAGAAAGGGCTGTATAAGGCCTCTTGGATGCCGGAGTTAGTCCTTAAAAAGAAAAGAAGAAAAGAAAAAAAGACTATCGAAAAAATAAGGAAAAGCTAAGTATTTTTCTTCCTTTCTTTCTTTGATTTTTCTGTGTATGCATGTGTTTGTTTCTTTTCGTGTCTGATAAAAATGATTCAAAGCTTTCTGATTATTGTTTTGAATTTTTATTCGTTGAAATAAAATCGATAAAATTTTGTTACTATTAAATTTGATATAGGATTTTTAATAAGTAATCTATTTAGAAAATAGAGTTTTAATAGCATTAATGATTAGACATTTTGATTAGTTTTAGAATTGTTTTTTCTGATTATCATTAGTTCTTAAATTGATTCTGAAAATTATTTAGAAATAATTTTGTTTGTTATTAATTGAATTGTTAGTTTATTAGATTGGTTATAGCTGTTAGATAATTTGTATTTGATTAATGTTGATTTAGATCAATTAAACGTTGATTATGAAATTAAAAGGGTAAAAGGGGTAAAAGGCATTAGGTCACTTGGTAAATATGATGGGGATTCAGGGGTAGTTCTGGGTACAATAAAAGGTTTAAGGTTAATAAGTTTTAGGAAGTGGGGGTAATCCGGGCAGTATAAAATGGCAATTCAGTGAATACCAAATAGAGGTGGGGGTAGAAGGGTAAAAATATTGGAATGGAACATTCTATATAGGGGAATAGGGGTATTTCTGCATTAATAAAGGGGTAACAATCGATTAATTAGAAAATAATAAGGGTACAATTGAAATAAAAGGGGGACTATTTGATAAATTCTGAAGTTTTGAATTTTCCTCTCTTTCCACTCTATAAATAGGCCTCATTTGGCCTCCTTCAATGAGTTTTGGCAATCTGAAATCTTCTTGAAAGCATCTCTGCAATTCTAAGTCTTTACTTTCGAAGTTCTTCATTTCTGAAATTCAAAAATACCAAAAATAGTATAAATAGTTCAAAATCCCATTGTTTCATTAGTTCTCATATCAATCTGAAGGCTGTTTGTTTCTAATTGTCAAGTGTTGGTGAAATTATATTATATTAGTCAAGTGCCTGATTTTCTGTTGGTCTATCCTTGTTGTGGTTGAGATCTGATGTTAATTGAAGCTGTATCTATTGATTGCTGATTGTTATTACTGTTGCTGATCCCTATTTTGTTCAAGTCAACCTAGAATCTCATTTAATTTTCATTTCATTTCCAGGTATATTACTCTGCTTCAGTTTGAAGTTTTATTCATACGAAAGGATCATTTTGAAGCTTATGTAATGAAATTCATGTTTGTGTTTGGCTTCTGGATTATTGTCCATGTAGATAGATAAGCTCTAGTATTGATTGGTAATTGATCCGTTTGATATTCATTTCGGTTGTACTAATAAACTGGTGGACTGTATAATTAGGACTTTTATATGAACTTGAAATTTTTTTTATTTTGATAAGCATCGGAGTTAGTGAATTTGATAATACCAGATATTGTCTGTCGATTTTGTTCCAATTGTGTTATAATTTCCAGTAGTGTAATATGGCCTTGAATGCAAAAGAAGCTGAAACTAAATAATGCTTTACTCAAGTTATTGAAATTTGGGCCTAAATCAGTATGTGTTTAGTTTGATTGGACTAGTTTTAATTTTTAAACTCAGAAAAATGACTGATAATTAGATTCATGAATTGTTTTAGATCCTTGTAATGCACTCTCATTTTTGTGTAATTAACTCTAGTGCTCCAATTTATCCAATAGTGATAGCTTGACTTAGATTAAAAATAATTGAGTTATGTTAATAATGTTGTCAAATTCACGCGCCTGTTTTAGTTTTCAATATTAGTGATATTTAGGCACTCATTGAAAGATAAAAAGTTAAAGTGATATGAACATGAAATGAATCTTAAATGGTCAAAAGCCAATTGATTTAAATAAGTGCACTAGTATTCGAACAGATTTGCCAGCCAGGGATTCGATCAGGTGATTTTCCTCACTTGATTTGATCAGCCCTGCTGATTTGGGCTGATCCCAGGCCCAACTTTAAATCCCTTAAGAATGTGTTCAATATGTCGTATAAAATGGCTTGGGCTGTTTGGGCCCAAGACTGAAATAGCAATGGATTTGTTAGTGTTTACATGGTTGGCTGTAGGTTTAAGTTAGGTAGCGGGTTCAAGCTAAAAGGTGTATTCCTTTTGTTTGGGCCCGGACTTGAACTTGAAACTCAAGCTCTAATATTAATCGATTAGGATCTTTTCTTTTTTTTAGAGACAATATATAAATAGAAAATTTAGTCACTTTAAGTTGGCCTTTAATAATAAAAAATGAGATGAGCCTCGCCAAATCAAAATACACAGTTGCGGGACTCTCATTAATCTCTTACTAAAAATGCTTAGTATTCGGGATGGGCTGTTTAGCGAATTTCACGGCTTTCCCAAAAGATAACAATATGTTAGCCGCTTTAGGCGCGATTTTTAATAATCTTACCTTCCTAATACGGGTGTGCATTTTATGCAACCCAAATCCAAATCCAAAAACGTTAAATAAGATTGTGTCAAGGATCCGGGTGCATTTCATGTGACGTGATCCGAAAACACGTTCTTAAACGACGTTCAATTTCTTAAAAATTTAATTAAAAGCGGTAAGTAATTTTTTTTAAATTGCGCAATAGGATAACATGTATTAAAATTCGATTTTAGCCAAATATAGAAGTTGAACGACCGTGCTAGAACTNACAGAGTCAAACCCTTTCCTCGATTCGGGATTCAAACCGGTGACTTGGGACACCATAAATCTCCCAAGTGGCGACTCTGAATCTCTTAATAAACGAATCCCGTTTCGATTGTCCTTTAATTGGAAAAACTCCTTTTATTATACCCTTCACGGGGTGTAGTAAGCGAAAAAGGAGGTGTGACAAATTTGAGTTGGCAGTTTTTTATTTTTTTATTTTATTTTTATTTTAAAATAATTTAAAACTCCAGCTTGAATGCACTTTTTTTTTGAATTTTTATTTGTAAAATATTTTATTTTATTATTTTATAGATATTTAAATTTAAAAATAATAATCAATAACTAATTATTAACTACTTATGTTTTGTGACTTTTTTTAGGCTGTCACTTAGCTAAAAGAGAGGGTTTTTTCCTCTCCTTTTAATAATATATAGATTTACTATTAAACATTATCCACCATTAAGCACTATTTGGCATTTTAAAAGATATTGGAAAAACTATAAAATTGATTGATTGGCCAAAACTAATTGCATTTTTCTTTGCAAAAAATAATTTTCAATGAATTACCAAAAAAGAAAAGAAAATTAGTCTTTATAAAAGTTGAGAAATTATTAGTATTGCCGTTTAGCTGAAAAATAACTTTTGCAAAAAGAGAAAAAATAAAATTAATTCATTTTTGAAAACTGCAATTTTTCCGCAAAAATTCATCTTCAACTTTTTAAAAAAAAAATGCAACCTAAAAAATTGTATGGGACAATAGTAGACGTAATTAGTTTTGGATAAGTTTGTGTCCAATTTAAAGTTGATGATCTTTCTATATGTGTGTGCTTGAACAAGTGAAATTTTCCAATGGTGCTATAAATATTCTTATGACAAAACTTAAAATGAAAAGAAAAAAGAAAAACTAAACAAATATATGGGGACAATTTTGCAAAAGGAAAAAACTATAAAACGCCCAAAGTGTTATAAAATAAAGACTGTAATGTAAAGACAAGTATAGAGAGAGACTGATATATTATTCGAATTCAAACTGATGTACATAATGAACTAAAACTCTTCTATTTATAGAAGAAAGGAAGCTGCTACTGCAAGCTGCTGTGTAAGCTGCTACTACAACCTGCTGTGTAAGATACTATAAGCTGCTGTGTAAGCTGCTACTCCACGCTGCTGTGTAAGCTACTACAAGCTGGTGTGTAAGCTGCTACTATATCCGATATGGATAATCTTATACTAAGAGTAATGTTTATCCATAACGGAGTACTAAAAGGATAAGCTCATTATACCTGCTATGGATAATCTTCTATCGGGGGTAATGTTTATCCATAACCGGATACTGAAAGGATAAACTTATTATACCCGGTATGGATAATCTTCTACCGGGGGTAATATTTATCCATAACCGGGTACCGAAGTGATAAGCTTCTTCAGGAGGCTTATTTCCAATAGAGTACTAAATAGATAAACATATTTACGGCGGAGTCCCATATGGATAAGCTTCTTCAGGAAGCTTATTTACAACGGAGTACTAAATGAACATCCATAATATAATATATTTATAACACTCCCCCTTGGATGTTCATTAAAAGATAATGTGCCTCATTAAAATCTTACTAGGAAAAACCACGTGGGAAAAAAAATCCTAGTGAAGGAAAAAGAGTACACATATTTAGTAATACGCATTGCTAGGCGCCTCATTAAAAACCTTATAAGGAAAATCCCATGGGAAAAAACCTTAGTAAGGAAAAAAGAGTGCATTGCGTATTTTACTCCTCCTGATGAAAACCTTGTTTCAAATGTTTGAGTCTCCGCATTCCAATCTTGTATATCATCTTCTGAAAAGTTGAAGTTGGCAAAGATTTAGTGAATAAATCTGCTGGATTATCACTTGAACGGATTTGTTGCACATCAATGTCTCCATTTTTCTGAAGGTCGTGTGTGTAGAACAATTCTGGTGAAATGTGCTTCGTTCTATCTCCTTTTATAAATCCTCCCTTCAATTGGGCTATGCATGCAGCATTGTCTTCGTATAAAATTGTGGGTCTTTTCTCACATTCCAAACCACATTTTTCTCGAATAAAATGAATTATTGATCTCAACCATACGCATTCCCTACTTGCTTCATGAATAGCTATTATTTCAGCGTGATTTGAAGAAGTAGCAACAATAGATTGCTTTGTGGAGCGCCATGATATGATAGTACCTCCATATGTAAATATGTACCCGGTTTGAGATCGAGCTTTATGGGGATCAGATAAATAACCTGCATCTGCATAACCAACAAGATCTGCACTATCTTTGTTAGCATAAAATAAACCCATATCAAGAGTTCCCTTTAAATAGTGCAATATATGCTTAATCCCGTTCCAATGTCTCAGAGTAGGAGAAGAACTATATCTTGCTAGTAAATTAACCGAAAATGCTATGTCAGGCCTTGTAGCATTAGCAAGATACATTAGTGCACCAATTGCACTGAGATAGGGTACTTCGGGACCAAGGAGTTCCTCGTCCTCTTCCGGAGGTCGGAACAAATCCTTATTCACTTCAAGTGATCGAACAACCATTGGTGTACTCAATGGATGCGCTTTGTCCATGTAAAAGCGTTTTAAGACTCTTTCTGTATAGGCAGATTGATGGATAAAGATCCCGTTTGCTAAATGTTCAATTTGCAGACCAAGACAAAGTTTTGTCTTTCCAAGATCTTTCATCTCAAATTCTTTCTTAAGATATTCAATTGCCTTTTGGAGCTCTTCTGGAGTTCCAACAAGATTTATGTCATCAACATAAACAGCAAGTATAACAAATTCTGATGCCATTTTCTTTATAAAAATACATGGACAAATAACATCATTTATGTAACCTTCTTTCAGCAAATATTCACTAAGGCGATTATACCACATGCGCCCGGATTGCTTTAAACCGTATAAAGATCTTTGTAATCTAATTGAATAAATTTCCTGAGATTTTGAATTCGCTTCAGGCATTTTAAATCCTTCAGGGATTTTCATATAAATTTCATTATCAAGTGAACCGTACAAATAAGCTGTAACTACATCCATTAGATGTATTTCAAGCTTTTCATGCAGTGCTAAACTGATGAGATATCGAAATGTTATGGCATCCATAACAGGTGAATATGTTTCATCAAAATCGACTCCAGGTCGTTGTGAGAATCCTTGTGCAACAAGGCGAGCTTTGTATCTTTCAACTTCATTTTTATCATTCCTTTTTCGCATAAAAACCCATTTATGACCAACTGGTTTTATACCAGCAGGTGTTTGGACTACTGGTCCAAATACCTCTCTTTTAGCAAGTGACTTCAATTCCGATTGAATTGCCTCTTGCCATTTTGGCCAATCAGATCTTTGTCGACATTCTTCGACAGATCGAGGTTCAAGATCCTCACTATCTTGCATAATATTAAGTGCAACATTATATGCAAAGATATTATCCACCACTATTTCAGAACGATTTAAATTAATCCCATCACCGGTCGAACTTATTAAAAGTTCTTCACTTACATGAGCTTCGGGTTCATTGATTTCTTCAGGAATCTCAGAACTAATTAGATCTTGGGTCTCTTCAGGAGATCCCTTCATGGTATCATTTTGATCATTTGCCGATTTTCTTTTTCGAGGATTTCGATCCTTAGAACCCAAAGGCCTACCACGCTTCAGGCGTGCTTTAGGTTCACTAGCTCTCATGCTAGTAGATGGTCCTACTGGAACATCAATTCGGATAGGCACATTCTCTGCAGGGATATGTGACTTAGTTATCCTTTTCAAATCAGTAAATGCGTCTGGCATTTGATTTGCTATATTCTGTAAATGGATGATCTTCTGGACCTCCTGATTACATATAGGGGAACGTGGATCAAAGTGAGATAATGATGAAACTTTCCACACAATTTCTCTTTTGATTTCCTTTTTCTCTCCCCCTAATTGTGGGAAATTTATTTCATCAAACCGACAATCTGCAAATCGAGCAGTAAATAAATCTACTGTCAATGGTTCAAGATAGCGAATAATAGAGGGTGATTCAAACCCAACATATATTCCTATCCTTCTCTGTGGTCCCATCTTACTGCGCTGTGGTGGTGCTACTGGCACATATACAGCACATCCGAAAATTCGTAAATGGGCAATATTTGGTTCATGACCAAAAACTAATTGTGACGGAGAATATTTATTATAATGTGTCGGTCTGAGACGGATAAGTGATGCTGCATGCAAGATAGCATGGCCCCAAACAGTAGTGGGCAATTTTGTTTTCATAAGTAGTGGTCTTGCTATCAATTGCAGGCGTTTAATAAATGACTCTGCAAGGCCATTTTGAGTATGAACATAAGCTACAGGATGTTCAACTTTTATCCCAACTGATAAACAATAATCATCAAAAGCTTGAGATGAGAATTCTCCAGCATTATCGAGGCGAATAGCCTTTATAGGATAATCTGGGAATTGTGCCCTTAATCGAATTATTTGGGCTAATAGCTTTGCAAACGCCAGGTTGCGAGATGATAGTAGGCACACATGAGACCATCTTGAAGATGCATCTATTAGGACCATAAAATATCTAAACAACCCACTTGGTGGGTGAATAGGTCCACATATATCCCCATGTATACGCTCTAAAAAGGCAGGGGATTCAATGTCAACCTTCATTGGTGATGGTCTAGTGATTTTTTTGCCTTGATAACAAGCATCACAAGAAAATTCGTCATTTGTAAGAATCTTCAGGTTCTTTAATGGATGCCCACTCGAATTTTCAGTAATTCGTCTCATCATTATTGATCCAGGATGGCCCAAACGGCCATGCCAAAGCACAAAAGTATTTGAATCCGTAAACTTCTGGTTTACGATAGAGTGTGCTTCAACTGTACTAATTTTTGAATAGTATAAGCCAGAAGATAAAGTTGGTAACTTTTCTACAATGCATTTCTGGCCAGAAATATTCTTTATAATACAAAGATATTCCATGTTCATTTCATTTATTGTCTCAACATGATACCCATTTCGGCGGATATCTATAAAACTCAACAAGTTTCTTCGGGACTTGGAGGAGAATAATGCATTGTCTATAATAAGTTTTGTTCCCTTAGACAAAAAGATAATGGCTCTTCCGGAGCCTTCAATCAAACTTATATTACCAGAAATTGTTGAAACATTTGCTTTTTCCTTATGCAAATAAGAAAAGTATTTCTGATCCCTGAATATGGCATGAGTTGTTCCACTATCAATAACACAAATATCTTCATGATTTGTCTTTGATCCAAACATAATTTGAGGATTATCCATATTCTTCAAAATAAAATATATTATAGTAAACATCATTATCAAAACATAACTTTTATTTATGTACAACAATTACATAACCATACTATCTATTACAAACAACAAAAATTAAAATATTTATATTTCTACAGATTCACTACCGATTACATGACTTGTTTCTCCTTCTGGGAGTGCAAAGTAATCAGCTACATCTAAATGCATGAAGTCAAAATTATCTTCAGAGATAAAATTTGCTTCAGCATTTTTCTCTGCCTTCTTCAAGGAGGCTTGATAAAGCTCAACCAGGTGCTTTGGCGTACGACAGGTACGTGACCAGTGCCCTTTTCCTCCACATCTATAGCATGCACTTTCTGCATTTGGTGCTTGCACCGCTTCATGCTTTTGTTCCTTCCTTTTCCACTGCTGGTGGCGAGGAGGGTTCTTTGGTGCATTATTATTACCATGATTGGGATTTCTTCCCCGACCACGGCCATGACCACGACTGGGGCCACGACCTTTTCCACGTTTAGCTTGGTGGAAGTTTGTCTCATTCACTTCAGGGAATGGACAAGAACCAGTAGGTCGACTTTCATGGTTTTTCATTAATAGCCCATTATGTTGCTCGGCTATAAGAAGATGTGAGATAAGTTCAGAATACCTTTTAAATCCCATCTCTTGATATTGCTGCTGCAGGAGCATATTCGAGGCATGAAAAGTGGTGAAAGTTTTCTCCAACATATCATAATCAGTAATATTATCACCACATAATTTTAATTGGGAAATAATTCTGAACATAGCAGAATTATACTCACTGATAGATTTAAAATCTTGTAGCCTTAGATGAGTCCAATCATATCGTGCCTGTGGAAGAACGACCATCTTCAGGTGGTCATATCTATCTTTCAAATTATTCCACAGTATGACTGGATCTTTAACAGTAAGATATTCCATTTTCAGGCCTTCATCAAGGTGATGGCGTAGGAATATCATTGCTTTGGCACGGTCTTGGTTTGATGCCTGATTTTTATCACTGATGGTGTCTGCCAGACCCATCGCATCAAGATGAATTTCAGCATCAAGCACCCAAGACATATAGCTTTTGCCCGATATATCCAGGGCTACAAATTCAAGTTTAGAAAGATTTGACATTATTTAGGAAAAGAAAGTTCTTACCTCAGATACTTTCAAAATATTTGCTCGAGATGGCAGAGTCTCGTGCTGATAACGTGTTATAAAATAAAGACTGTAATGTAAAGACAAGTATAGAGAGAGACTGATATATTATTCGAATTCAAACTGATGTACATAATGAACTGAAAACTCTTCTATTTATAGAAGAAAGGAAGCTGCTGTGTAAGCTGCTACTGCAAGCTGCTGTGTAAGCTACTATAAGATGTTGTGTAAGCTGCTACTCCAAGCTGCTGTGTAAGCTACTACAAGCTGGTGTGTAAGCTGCTATTATATCCGATATGGATAATCTTATACTAAGAGTAATATTTATCCATAACAGAGTACTGAAAGGATAAGCTCATTATACCCGCTATGGATAATCTTCTATCGGGGTAATGTTTATCCATAACCGGATACTGAAAGGATAAACTTATTATATCCGGTATGGATAATCTTTTACCGGGAGTAATATTTATCCATAACCGGGTACCGAAGTGATAAGTTTGTTCAGAAGGCTTATTTCCAATAGAATACTAAATATATTTACGGCGGAATCCCATATGAATAAACTTCTTCGTCACGAAGCTTATTTATAACGGAATACTAAATGAACATCCATAATATAATATATTTATAACACAAAGCGATCTATAGGCATTCATTTGTACTGCAAATCTAACGTCGACCGATCTATTATCATCGTCCTTGTACCTTTCGCCAGTCTGATCATCAAAGCTGGTGATTGCTTCCCTTTGCTTGTAATTTCTGCTTCTTTTGTTGTACTGGAGCAAATTGTGTGCATCCTATGGGAACTGGGAATTCGTTCTAAGTATCTGTAAGTGTTAGCCTTTTGTCTCTTTCTTTTATCAGTTTCCCAATCAACACCGATCTCTTTTAGGTTTTCCTGTCTTTTTTTTGTTCATATTGCTTCCGTTCTGCAAATTCTCCTCACACGATGTGCTATTGTTTGATGTTGATATTCTGGTTCTGCGAAGTTAGTGATATTATGTGTTACTTCACTAGTTGTGAATATTCTAGGAACTCGTGTAAGTTTAACAAAATTACATGAAAGTTCCGTTACATAAATGGAAAGTATGATATATGTTTCCACGACTTAATTCTGTTTGTAATGCAATCTGATTTAAAGGTCAATTCAAGTATGAAAACTAAAGGAAATGTCGTAACTAGAAAAGATGATTAATGGGTCCGAATAGAGCTGAATCGGTATAGTGATTCATATAACGGACTCCAACAAGTTCAGGATTGAGGCATAGTAGTTTTTGTAAAAACTAAAAAGAAAGAAAGAAAAAAAATTGTAGAGAATGGTAAATCTCACCAGCCATATTCCCTTTATGTGGTCAGAGAAGAAGGATGTTATATTCTACTTGTTAAAGCTTTTCACATGCGATGGCTGGGTTGGAGGAATTGAAGAAGAAGCTTGTGCCTTTGTTTGATGCTGAGAAGGGTTTCTCCCCTGCCTCTACATCAGATCCTTTTGATTCATACTCTGTAAGTTCTTTTTTAAAGATTAATATGCCCACAAACTTTTTATGAGTGCTGATATTCATTTCTCTGAAGCTATCTGATGGTGGAACTGTGAATTTGTTGAGTCAATCATATGGTGTTTACAACATCAATGAGCTAGGACTTCAAAAGTGTACTTCATGGCCTGTTGATGACGCAGATCATGGTGAAAAGACATATAAATGTGCTTCCCATGAGATGAGAGTTTTTGGAGCCATAGGTAGCGGTGCCAGTAGTGTTGTTCAGAGAGCTATTCACATTCCAACTCACAGGATTATTGCTTTAAAGAAGATTAATATTTTTGAGAAGGTTTGTGCATTTTAGTCTTTTCTATCTTAATGTTTAAGTCCTTTCGTTTTACCTGATTAGAAAAACAAAATCTTAATGTTTAAGTCCACCGATCTTTAATTTTTTTAATTATAAGCGCTGCAATTTTGTCATGAATTTAGAGAGAAAGCCTCACAACAGTAAGTGATATGGGTGTTTATCTTTTCGCTAAGACCGTGATAAAATTTCAGTACTGTACTTCCTTTGATTTATGCTCCCTTTACCAACTTAAACATGTCTAGAAGAAAACGTCTCTTATCTGTGAGCAAAAAGATTCTTCTATCTAGGTGTAGCAAACATATGCAGCCATAAAGCTATTATTCCTGAGCAAAATAAAAAAAGAAGAGGAAATAACATAAGAAGCCATGAAGCATCGGATGTGCAGTATCAACATGTAATCATATGGTAAAACTTAAAAGAATGTATGTGCATGTTGGTAAGTGAATTTTGTGGAACCATGTCATGATTTGAGAGGAGATTAGCCCTAAAAAGGAGGAATGTGCAATTTTCTATTCACTGAGATATTTTCTCGTGCATTTTAGGAGAAAAGGCAACAACTGCTTACTGAAATAAGGACATTGTGTGAGGCACCATGCTGCCAAGGTCTTGTTGAGTTCTATGGAGCGTTTTACACTCCAGATTCTGGGCAAATAAGCATAGCTTTAGAGTACATGGATGGGGGTTCTCTTGCAGATATCATAAAAGTGAGGAAGAGCATTCCAGAAGCTATCCTTTCTCCAATGGTTCAAAAGCTCTTGAATGTAAGGACTCTTCTTCAACTTCTTTCTTTAGTGGTAGTCTTAGTATTGTCCCTGAGCTTTATTTATTTATAGAACTTTTCTGCTCTTTAAGGGTCTCAGTTATTTACATGGAGTTCGGCATTTAGTTCACAGAGACATAAAGCCGGCAAATCTGCTTGTCAATCTCAAGGGAGAGCCAAAAATAACCGATTTTGGCATTAGTGCTGGCTTAGAGAGCTCTATTGCTATGGTTAGTTAAAGGAGGTTACACCAATATCCACTTCTCTTTCTCCAAGGAATGTATTATGAATATCTTCAGGCATCTTATTTCAAATTCATTCTTTCTAATTTTGTATTTTCAGTGTGCTACTTTTGTTGGAACAGTAACTTACATGTCACCGGAACGAATACGAAATGAGAATTACTCTTACCCAGCTGACATTTGGAGCCTTGGGCTTGCACTGTTTGAGTGTGGTACAGGTGAATTTCCATATACAGCTAACGAAGGACCTGTCAATCTCATGTTGCAGGTCAATCCTCTATTGCTACCCATTTCTTACCAATTTGTTCTTGATTATTTTAACAGGATTTGCAACTGAAACCCTCCCTCCCTCCAAAAAAGACTATAATACGCATGTCTGAAATTCAAACTCTTATAAAATTTGCATGATTTTCTATGGAACTTGTTGATTTTGTGTATTGCAGAGTTCTTCTATATCTTCTTTCCTTTACATAAGCCTTTAACTTGCTGGTAAGTCATTAGGTCGCAAACCAACTCAGGTGGAAACCGACATCTAGGAACATGAAGTTTCCTCCTATTTCTGTGGTGGAATAGGATATACCATCCGAAGAAGAGGAGAGAGGGAGGGAGAGAGGGGGGAGAGAGGGGGTAGGGGGGAGGAGAGAAGAAATCACATGTGCATTAAAGGAGCATATGAATCTGATGCAGCTGGGAAGCTTACTGTTTTGGACCCGGGTGCTCCAGGTGATGTGGATAATGTTCTTCAGAGGGGGACGCCAATGATGAAAAAGGAATCAGACTGCAAAAGAAGCAATAGCGACAAGCCGACAATGGTTCAGATTTTGATGGAAGATACAGATACATAAAGAAGAGACTAACATGTAAATCTTGTGGTGATCAGACGAAGAAAGACGAAGGTAATGCAACTTTAAGCAACTTGAAAAGGGAAGGCAAGAAGGTAGTGAACCAAGTTGTAAGGAAAATCTTGTAAAGAAAAAGAAGGGCAGCAGCACAAGAGAATCGAACTTCAAGAGTTAAAATGTAACATCAACTTCAACGAGAAAGGAGATAAAGGGAAATCAAATTCAGGGAAAGAAATTGTATTGGAATGAACTCTTGCTTTCCTTCTATCTTTTGAATTTGAGGTGACAGTTAAATTTTGTTTGATAATGTAAGACTGGGCTTGTTAGGGTTGTGAGGATGGTTTATACGAACAGGTTGCATCTCTGGATGCTCTTTTATCAATTACTTTACTGTAAAAACTTATTGGTAATTTGCCTCGTTATTGTGGAACTGCAAATATGGATGGAATTATAAATGATTCATCAAATTGTTTGGCCCCTTTATGTTACCATATCAAATTTTCTAAATATAGATATCAGTTCAGCCCCTGTTAACATGTTTAGGTCACTTTTCTTTCAGATATAATCTTGATGAATTACATACACTAACTTGAGTCCATCATCACATCTCATTCTTGTTTTTTCCAAATTATGATGGCAGATCCTTGATGATCCGTCTCCTTCACTGTCAAGAAACGACTTTTCACCAGAATTCTGCTCATTCATTGATGCTTGCCTCAAAAAAAATCCCGATGACAGGCCGACGGCAGAACAGGTCAGTACAAAGGCTTTTCCTTTGCAAGTAAGTAGATCACAAGAAGGGGAACTGGAAGTTTTACACATTCTAAAGAGGCAAATGCAGCTATAAAAACAGAATTAGTGACATATACCTCTAGTGAAGATATGATGATCACTTGTACACTTCATATGTCAATCTTGAACAAAAAAGACTTCACTATTAGGGAACATTATTCCTCCACTGCATTTTATATGAAACAGTTTGAATATGTTCCGAGTTTTATGCGGTAAATTTTACTAGTAAATGTATGAAAAATGTACAAAGTAAAATTTAATATGTCGGTATGATGACGGAATCATCTCCATCGTTTACAATTGAATTGGTTAAATACATCTGAATTCTCGAAAAAAGTAAGAATTTTATAAAATATTATTTTTTCACAGAACCATAAACATTTGAGAGGTCCTTCAGAGGTAGTAAGAGTTATGGTTCCCTTTTAATAATTCTCCCATTTTATTTCATAAGGGAATTGGAATAATACTTCTATTGGATAACTGCACTCAGAATTTCCGGCATAAAAGGATTACACTTAGAAGAATTAATCTTATATTCAATCTACTTCATGCATGTGGTGTTTCTGACGCATTACTGAAGGAAATTAAAAATAGGAAGGTGCTCCGGGCTTGCAAGAATTAGTGCTCCTGATCAAACACTCGATATCAGACAGTCAATAGATAGAAGTGCACATTTCACCCTATGTTTTGAGCAACTGCCAAGGCACTGTGATGCTACTGGAAGCAGAATCAGACTGTCAATTTAACTCCGTCAGCTGGAATACTGTCAGTTTTAAGTTATTAATCTGTCTACTGTTTACCATTCTCCTGATAAGTGCATTGGAGTTCGGGGCAATTAGGAACCCCTTGATACGTCTTGCAAACAATTGCTTGCATACTCTCAGATTTTTTGGGACTTGAGACTCTGCTAGCAATTGTTTGCAAGACGTATAATGTGCTAACTGGAGACATACGATAAAGAAGGCTATATAGACAAAACTTCTGGTCTTCATGGACTTGGAACTTCTGGACTCTGGGGGCCTTTGGATGGCTGATTTCTTGTTATCTGTTTTGAAAACTTAAGACCATATGCCAGTGAGCTCATAGTCGATGGCCTTCAAAGGATGCTTAAAATTTTGAAGCCAAGATTACCCAATAAGGAAACTCCACCTGGTTTTCTTGCTTTTGCTGTGAATATGGTCAATATAGACGTGTGAACTTATATTGTGCTACAACCACTGGTTACGGTCTAATAGAGACTCTCTTCTTTGACCTGTTTTCACGCTTGCACGTATACAGATGAATAGCAGATATGCTACAAGCTCTCCCTTGTATTAGAGATGGAGCCATGTCTTGGATGGTGGGATGATAAAGCATAACGGTGTGTTCCTCCCTGGGCAAGAGGAAGTAGATGTGAAATTCCCAAAGAGCTTTGGAAGGTCAAATCTGCCGGAGAACTACTTTCGAAATTGAAAGACAGATAAGGAGATGAAGTGGAAAAGGAAGCAACTGTAGAAGATATGCAGAGAGAACAAGAATTGCTAGACCATGCAAGGTTCAATTCAGTAAATGAATCCTGCATCAATTCAGTCTGAAAAGTTGCCTTCCAGGATTATTAGAACGACATGTGCAGTCCAATGACTTTTTGATTCTTGTTTAGGTCAATCTCAGGCATGTAACAAACTTACATACAGAATTTGTTCGTCAAAAGGGACAATTATTAGAAGAAGTCCAAGGAACGAAAACAGGAGTTCCTTGATATTACTGCTTATTCGATATTTTAGAAATGGCATAGATGGTTAGAACTTCAAGTAGGAAACATGACCTTTTCCCCATGAAACACTGGTTGTGTATGATTTGATCTGATTAGATGAAACCGGTGTTGCTTGATGAATTGATTGCCTGAACCTTATGTATGTGCCTAATTGGAGTTACTGATTGCGTATCACTTATCATTGTTGCTGGATAGTGGATTTTATTTGATCTATATGAAACGGGTGGCTGCAGTTACTTTTATGTCTATCATGGAGTTTTTCTACGTAGACTGATACATTAGGACCTTTACTGCTTACAATGATGAAGGTATGATGTACAAAGTAGACTGGTTTAAGATTGCATGGTGGCTCATGGTCCTCTTTAATTGCAGCTTCTTTCACATCCATTTATTACCAAGTATACTGATTCTGCAGTGGACTTGGGTGCTTTCGTCAGAAGCATTTTTGATCCTACACAGAGGATGAAGGATCTGGCAGATGTGAGTTTTCTAATTCATTTTACCTTTTCAGTAGCTCTAATTCCTTCATTTGGTGAAAAATCTATTAGAATTAAGATGTCATAGAGAGCATGGGCCTGCCGTTTGCTATATTACTTTCGTTAACTCGCTATCAATCAAAATTACAATAGGCTAAAACTTTCGGGAGTAGGTGATGCTGAATTCATGTTTGTTGTTTGCTGTGTCAGATGCTGACGATACATTACTATTTACTGTTTGATGGATCCGATGAATTTTGGCAGCATACCAAGACATTGTATAATGAATGCTCCACTTTCAGGTATATGACATATTGAATTTGCGACTTTAAGTCGGAATTTAAGGCTCTTTGTGCATACCCTTGAATCATATTTCACGAGACTTCACTCATGCAGTTTTGAGCACGGTTCTTACTGTGTCTCTATGTCCCTCTTTGTATGTATCAACACAATGACAAGAACATCTATTTAAGGCTCTTTGCAATCACGTGTTATGATTTTTTGGAGCTCTTGGTGGTCCTCTTGACTTTACCTTCTAACCTTAATGTTTCTATGACGTTTAAGCTTTGGCGGGAAAGAATCCATTGGTCCCAGCAATATCTTTTCAACAATGTCCAATATACGGAAGACATTAGCTGGTGAATGGCCTCCAGAAAAGCTTGTGCATGTTGTGGAGAAACTTCAATGCCGGACTCATGGTCAAGATGGAGTTGCAATTCGTGTTTCTGGATCTTTTATAGTTGGGAACCAATTCCTCATTTGTGGAGATGGTATGCAAGTTGAGGGTCTGCCAAATTTAAAAGATCTCTCTATCGATATACCCAGCAAACGGATGGGGACTTTTCACGAGCAATTTATTGTAGAGCAGGCGAACATCATTGGCCGTTATTTCATAACTAAGCAAGAACTTTTCATTACTCAATAGAACTCTTCCTGCTGAACTCTTGGATCGTGGATGTGTTTGTAGTTCCCTGTTCCTATAAATGGAAAGAAGAGTCTAGGTAACGCCCACTGTAAAAGACGCAAATTAAAATATGGTTTTTCACTTAATTATTTTTTCTTTTTCCTTCTTTAAGCCTCCCCCTTTTGTCAATTCCAATTCACGAGATGTTAATACTGGTGCCTCTTGTGAAAATCACTTTGTATGTCAGCTTGTGAAACTCTCTCTCTCTCTCTCATTATTATTATTTTTTCATGATCCAGTGGTAAACCTACAATTCACTTTACAAAGGAAACAGTACGTAGTAGAAATAGAACTCTCATCTAATTTAGGCTCTCCCCATGCATGCAGGGGAGGGAGAATTGCTACACTCTCAATTTTAAAGGTAAAAGCAAACTCCAGCATGAATTTCGGCCGCCCATCATCTGTAAACATGTTAAAACAAGCAAGTCAGGGTTCTTGATTAGGATGGGCACATGCACCAACTAATGATGCTCATTAATTCAATCACCTATAACTGATGTTTTCTTGATTCAAACACTCTACTAAGCATCATAGACAAATAAATCCTAGCAAAATCAGTCATCATCATCAGAACTCTCATATGCTGCAAGCAATTTTTTCACTGGATTTTCTATCTCTGTTCTAGCTCCAGCATCACTTGGTCTAGCTGGCAAAGTTTCTATCTGCTTCTCATGATCGGCATCATACTTGCCACTTGGTGCAGCCTGTGTACTTGGATGTACAAGAAAATCATTCCCATTGGATGGGTTAGAGACTTTCGGCTTCTTAGATTTGACTTCAACAACCCTTTTTAGTAGATCTTGTTGCCTGCAGCCAAGAAAGCTCATGTGTTGAGTTGATTCCCAAAGATATTCTGGGTGATTGATCTGCCTTGGATTAGAAGATAAGTTCAAACCTGATCCCACTCTTTGGCTTGGGCTCAACACGAAGCGTCAGAGGAAGTAATGCAGGTGAAGAATCAGCAACAGCTTTGTTTCAAATTGTTACAGAAATCACAAACTACCACATGATTACACATATAAATGCTCTCTTGTTTCCCAAAGTCACAGCCCTTGTATTATGCCGGTAAGAGAAAATCCATGTGATAAATCAGTCAAAAAAACTTCACACTTTTTGATATATTAATGAAATTCAGTTGTACCATAAGCCAATAAACAAATCATGCACATGCAAAATGAGATAAAATCCAAGAAAACAAACAAAAGGATATTTTGAATACTTGGAATGCACGCTTTTCAGTGCGGCGCAGAAGGCGTTCAGCGTCCTCCTCAGCTTCCATCTGTTCCTTGAGATAGAGCAGGTCATCACTGTCTAGGGCTGCATTTTCAAAACTTACACAATTCTCAAGAAACTATGACACTTTATTATGTGTGAAAATTGCAGCAAAAAGAAGAAACAGAAAAAGAAAATGAATCAAGCAGAGCAAGCATCAATACCGCCTCTTCCATGAAGGTAACCTCCACGTTCCCCAGCAACATCTCGCATCTGAAACATATCAAGCACCAAGTAGGAAAAGCCAAAATCCCTGCCAGGGCATGTTATCAGACCAATCCCGTGATTTTAAGAGGATCGTTGTGTAATATAATCTAGGCCTCTCTACTGTATTTTGACTTTCAAGGGGGTCCTTTTTGGATTACAAGGATTCAAAAACATACCAATTTGGGTAGCAGTGCTAAACTTCTCTGCAGAATCTTTATATGCAGAATATCCTAGCAACGATCTCTAAAGTGAATGCTAATTGCTGGTGCGATCAAGAATACTCCTTTAATTCTGTCTTTTTGATAAGTTTCTGCTACTTAACTCCATCCAGATATCTAGCACTACTTAGTCAAGACCTGTTACTCTAGTTGATTATAGTCTTGTAATATGTCCTGTGTTCATTTAATTTCTGGTGGAGAAAAAAATAAAAGAGACTGTGGGGAGAAAGAAAAAGGATTTACTTAAGTAAGAGGATGTAAAGCTGAACTGGTGCTCAGCGTCCAAGTTATTTCGGTAAACCTTCCAAATTTAGACAAGAGGACGTCTTTTTTTCTTTCTTTGAAAGCGAGAACAAGAAAATAAATCCCTTTATTCTCGTTCCAGCTTATAACAACAAACAACACGCAGATGGAAGAAGATTAAGTGCTGCTGAGTAAAAATATCAACAATCTTCAGAATTAGATAATGATGATTACAAATATACGGGCCAAAAGAGCTTTGCTTACAACAACAAATACAACAACAACCCCGTACAATCCCACCGGTGGGGTTTGGAGAGGGTAGTGTGTACGCAAACCTTAACCCTACCCTGGGGTAGAGAGGCTGTTTCCGATAGACCCTCGGCATCCCTCCCTCCAAGAACTCCCCACCTTGCTCTTGGAGTGACTCGAACTCACAACCTCTTGGTTGGAAGTGGACGGTGCTCACCAAAAGAGCTTTGCTTCTCTACATTAATTCATTAGCCATTTAATATCAGCATATGTAAAGCGTGATTTACTATACCAAATCATGAACCTTCCTTACCATACACTCTGGAGTTCTTCAAACAACTAAAAACCTTTTATGTCGAGTCCATTTTTTTCTATAATATTGAAAGTGGAAATTTCAATATTACAGTAATTGTCAACTCAACATTTGAAAAATAAAAAAGTAGAATAAAAGGTAAATTCGTGGATTGAAAACAAATGAAAAGGTAAATGGTGAAGTGTGATAAGTTTAGAGAAGCGGGATTAGCTAACCTTAGAAACCATGCGATGAAAGGCAATTTCCTCGTCATCTATTTTATCCTTTCCTTTACCAAATTTCTTATCTGCAATTTGATTGCATGTTAATTTACCCCTAATCAACAAAAAAAGGGAGTCTTTTGCATGAGTTAATGGGGCAAATGTACCTTTAGGATCTGTGAGATTGGTATATTCTCGAACTTCTCTACCAGCCATGGCTGCAATTGAAGACACTAACCACCGATTATTGATTCGGAATAATTTGATTACCAACGTCGAGGAAATGGGAGATTATTAGGGCATTTTTCTTCGCAATCGGGTCGTTATCTGGATTTGGAACAGCACCCCTGATTCGGGCTCAGTTGGCCAGCCCAACCCAACTCAGAAAAATCCGAAAATTTTGTTAGGCTTTTATTACTTTTAGCCCGCGCCACAAACTATACTATTTGCATTCTGTAGTCAAAAAAGTATATAAGATTGTATAAATTTTGTATATAGCATACAAAATGTATGTATGTACAAGATTATAAATTTTTTCGGCTATTATTTTGAGAGCGGCTATACAGTGTCATTTTCTTATTTTTTTTATTTGGATGGTTTCATAATATATTATTTTGTATGGTATTGTATTCAGAGGTGGACCCAGGATTTGAAGGTTGCAGGGGCGCTTCTTGATTCAACCAATATCTGCTTTTTATTATTAATATATCACTATTTTCTAAGGACATATACATGTATATATGAAATATTTGCCGAACTTTAGAGGTGTTGATAGCCCTATACATATTGCAGTCTGCCTCTGATTGCATTGTTTAATTTATTTTGTAAATACACCTTCTGTCCCGTGGAAGATACCATACAAAGTTAAATGTTTGATTCTCTATTATGAATTAGGTGTATATAGTCAAAATCAGAGGCATCCGATTCATAGGCTTGAGGGTCCGTCATAGGCTCGAGTTTGGGAGGTTGAGTTCGAGACTGGTGGATCAGAGTTGAGCTTGAAGATAGAGTGCAATGCCCGGATATAGGAGCTTGAGGAATACCGGGGCCAAGTATGCTCGACCCCAAAATAGTGTCCTTATGAATCTGTAACAGAATGAGCTAGATTCCTGCCACGTCCGAAGATCATGGCGCAAATCCTGAAATAGGATTGTACAATTTCGTACTAGGCGGTTAGACAGCTATATCAGGAATATTCCTTACTGTAAATAGAAATATTCCATATTTAAGGTTCCCCTATTATATAAATGGGACCCCAATCATTTGTAACAACACATAATCACTGAGAAAAGAATATACTCTCTACTTTTTACCTATTGTTCATCAACATTGTCCTTTAGCTCTAATGCTCTTGCTTTACTTTTTGTTTGCTCAAAAGTTATCATATAATTTATGCGTATAAAATAATATAAATAAATCGCGGGACAATCATAGAAAATCGTAATAATCTATTGGACCAAATGAAAAATAATAAATAGTACTTAGAATTAGGATGAGAGACATTAAAAGCTTTTATTGATAATATTGGTTTGGTCTGCCTCTCCATGAAGAGGTTCAGAGCCTTACAATGGTCTTTTACTTTTCTACAATATGAGTCTCTTTTTGTCTTCTCTCTCTCTCTGGTAAATAGTGGTGAAGAAGAAGCCCCCCTCTAGGATTTACTCTTTTGGTATTTATAGTTGTGAGCTCTATGAGCTGGCAGTAAGTGGCCATGACCACGTTGGGGTTTCGCCCTCATGGGGGCGGATGGGTCGTTCCCTCGTTAATCGAAGCGAATAAGATTTAAATAACGTTACTAATAAGTGGTCGTACCACTTATCAATCATGAATTAGATCAAGACGAGATTAGCTCCGTTAATTATCATCGGGCTGGATTCTGACCCATACAGTTAGTCCCCCCGCTTATTGAGATCGTGCTTTGGCCGAGCTCGATGAGCGGACTTCATCGACTGTGGTTTGAGAAACTCGGATAGGGAGGTCGACTGTTGCTTTGGTCGAGGCCGAATTCTCTTTGGTGATGGCATAAGCCTGGTAGAATGTTAGTGTTTTGTTATAGTGTTATCAAGTCATCGTTCGATCAAGATTGAATGCTTCTTCTTGGCGAAGGCACTTGACCTTTTAACTTAATTCGAGTGAGATCGAGCTTCGTTGCGCTCTGATCCTCACATGTGTTTGGGAGCATAATCGTCGACTACGGCGGACGGGCCGTATGTGGCGCGGCTGAGGGGAGTAAGGGTACGCTTGGTACGTATTCGGTGACGTCCAAAGTTTTGAAGGCGCATGGAACATCTCTTCAGCGTTCATAGGTCATTACAATCATTCCGACGGCGAGACGCTGGTGGGTGACTGAGAAGTCGTTTCGTGAAGCTTGTCATAATGACACACGTTTCTGTAAACCGAACCGGTTTGCGATTGGTCATGTAGTTAATGATGGCTATTGGGTTTCGCGAAAGCTATTTATGTTGCCTATAAATATGGGTTGAGACATTCATTTCTCATATTTTCATTGTTCATCTAAGAGTGATTCTGAAGAAGCTTTTTCTTCCTGCTAACTCACCTTCATCTTCTTTTTTTGATCGTTATAACTTTTATTTTATCCACCAAACTTTATTCCTTTCTTGTTAGTAAGTCAACAATGGCAGGCAGTTCTTCCCAAGATGTTCTTCCGACAGATTTTTTGGTCACCTCTCCGGTAGTTGAAGGGCCATCTCTGGCAATGGGGGGTGCAGAACAGAAGGAGACCGATAAAATTCCATCGGTCGACGAGATAGTATCTCGACCCGGAGGCCTGATGACTGACTTCACTGCCGATGGTGGAGAGGATCCGGTGGATGAAGCCCCGTTAATGGGGGAAATTGGGATGGCCTGACTACGGGAACAGGGGGTTATCCCCAGCCATGCCGACATCGTTCTTGCTAGAAGCGAGGAGAGGATCCACACCGACCGCAGGGGATACGGCATTTTTTACGCCTATCCCTTCAAGTTGGGGTTTAAGATCCCACTCCCAATGCTGGTGGTGGATTTCTGTCGTTATTAAGGGTATGCCCCGGTCAGCTCACTCCTTCTCTCTACAAATTGCTAGAAATGTTTATCAAATATGCAGAACTAGCCGGTAGGGTGGTCACGCTGCAGCATGTGCTTAGCCTCTACGCTCCCCAGAGAGCTCGCGGTACCATGATTCGAGCGTGACCTCATGGGTCGAGGGGCCTGACTGCGACACTGGACGATGAGGTCGACCCTCGCCCTTTTGAGCATTTCTTCTACATCAAGACTGACCATTTAGTGGCGTGCCTCACTGGGTTCCCAGAGGCTTGGAATCATGCACGTATGTTCCTTAATCGTCGGATTCTCTTTTATACCCTTCCTTACATCTTGTACTCGTGAGTGTTAACTCGTGTCAATTTTGTAGCCGAAAAGCCGCCATCGGCTCCGTTAACTGGGATACGCGGGTGGGTTGAAGCCGTGCTCCCCCATATGAAGGGGATACGCACATGGGCGTCTTTTTGGGAAAGGCATGGCCGTAGGCCTATTACAGGTGAAAAGTTGATTTCTCCTTCTGTCCCAATTTGATTCAATTTTACTTACCAACTTTGCTTTTCTGTGACCAGGGAGGGCACGCCATGTCAGGACCCCTCAGTTGGCCTTCCGCCGGTCGGGTGCAATTGCTCGGCTTACTGCAGCACCGGTGCCGCGCCACGTACCGACGGCGGCTTCAGTTGAATCTTCAGCGGCACCTTCTCCACTACGGGCTGCACTTGGGGACGAGGGGCCATCGAGGGCTGTGCACCCTAGAGCAGAATCGCCATCAGAAGGGGAGGAGGAGAGGCCATTGATAAGGCGCAGGGTCGTGTTCACGCCGGCTCCTCCTGTGGTAATTAATTTGCACTCCCCTCCGGTGGATGTGGAAGAGACAATGGGGCTGCTGTGCCCGCCCTTGAGGGTGAAAAAACAATGGGGGTTGCCCCGGTTGGCGGGGAAGAATGCTGCAGCTGAGTGTGAGTGCCAGGGCCAGGCTAAGGTGGCGGAGGCCGCATCGGTATGGAGTGGTAAAGTGACTGCGTTGGAGGGTGAAGTCGCAGCTCTGAAGCTTTAGGTGAGGGATGCCTCGTCGAGGGCTGGGGCGTTGAAGAAAGCCATCCGCGTGCACGAGTCCCAGCTAGTGTTGGAGAGGGATACTGCGGCTTTTAGAGAAGCGAGTCTCGGGAGCGGATCGGTGTCTTTGAGCAAGACACCCAAGTTATGGCGGATCGTATTACGGCCTTAGAAGAAGAGAATCAACGCCTATGGGGCCAGGCCGCTTCTTCTAGCTAGGCTCGCAAACTTTTGGTCTTAGCTGAGGCCCAACGTGATGTATACAAGAGTTTATGGGAGGCCGGCATCGTTACCGAATCTTCTTTTGAGGGAGCACGTCAAAAGGCTCGTGAGGCCCGTACCGACTGTGGTTTTGACACGGCGACGCCTGAGGCTGACGATGGCGCAAATGGTGGCGCAGATGGCGCCGAGTAAAAAGGTGTTATGCATTTTTTCTTGTCTTGTTCGCCGTTTGGCGTTTAGGTGTTTCTTTTTTTTCTTCTTCATTTTCCTTGTATTGACCGGCCTTGGCCGGGTGTAAGCGGGGATGACCCGCAATTAACTTTGTAGATAAATGAGATCTCATTTCCGTTATTTGCCTTGTATCTGTTTTGAACCTGCCCTTTTTCCCCCTTGGATTTTTCTTTGCATGCGTTCGAAGGGGTGATTTGCCTTTGAGTTTGACTCTGGTAGGCATGTTAGTTTTTGATTGTTGACGACTTTTCTTCTTCTACTCGGGGTGAGCGAGTCGGAGCCGTTGCTTGGCGATAGCGGCGCTTAGCCTTAGTCCCAATTCGGGCGCGGTCGAACTACTGGCCGTGATGATAAAAAACACGGCCTTGTAGTTTGACCGGGGCCGAACTTTACGTGTCCCTAATCTTAGTTCGAGTTGGGCGTACTTACTTGAATGGCGAGGGTGCTTAACCCGCGCCTTGATTCGTTGGAGGTTGGGTTTTGCTGAGTTCAATGGTGAAGGAGCTTGGTCCAAATCCTGGTTCAACTGCGGTTGAACTTGTTAGATTTGAGGACGAAGGCATCTAGCCTTATGGTTCGAGCGAGGTCGAACTTGTTGGATTTGATGGCGAAGGTGCGTAGCCTGAGTCTTGGTTCAACCGTAGTTGAACTTATTGGCGAAGCATAGCCTTGATTTAATGGCGAAGACACATAGCCTGAGTCCCAGTTCAACTGTTGTTGAACATTGTCAATTTTGATGGCGAAGGCGCATAGCCTTAGTTTCGATTCAACCATAGTTGAACTTGTTGGCGAAGGCACATAGCCTGAGTCTTGGTTCAACCGTAGTTGAACTTATTGGCGAAGGCGCATAGCCTTGATTTAATGGCGAAGGCACATAGCCTGAGTCCCAGTTCAACTGTTGTTGAACTTTGTCAATTTTGATGGCAAAGGCGCATAGCCTGAGTCTCGGTTCAACCATAGTTGAACTTGTTGGCGAAGGCACAAAGCTTGAGTCTTGGTTCAACCGTAGTTGAACTTATTGGCGAAGGCGCATAGCCTGAGTCTTGGTTCAACCATAGTTGAACTTGCTGGCGAAGGCGCATAGCCTTGATTTAATGGTGAAGGCACATAGCTTGAGTCCCAGTTCAACTGTTGTTGAACTTTGTCAATTTTGATGGCGAAGGCGCATAGCCTTAGTCTCGATTCAACCATAGTTGAACTTGTTAGCGAAGGTACATAGCCTGAGTTTTAGTTCAACCATAGTTGAACTTGTTGGCAAAGGCGCATAGCCTTGATTTAATGGTGAAGGCACATAGCCTGAGTCCCAGTTCAACTGTTGTTGAACTTATACAATTTTGATAACGAAGGCGCATAGCCTTAGTCTCGGTTCAACCATAGTTGAACTTGTTGGCAAAGGCACATAGCCTGAGTCTTGGTTCAACCGTAATTAAACTTATTGGCAAAGGCGCATAGCCTTGATTTAATGGCGAAGGCACATAGCCTGAGTCCCAGTTCAACTGTTGTTGAACTTTGTCAATTTTGATGGCGAAGGCGCATAGCCTTGATTTAATGGCGAAGGCGCATAGTCTGAGTCCCAGTTCAACTGTTGTTGAACTTTGTCAATTTTGATGGTGAAGGCGCATAGCCTGGATTTAATGGCGAAGGCGCATAGCCTGAGTCCCAGCTCAACTATTGTTGAACTTTGTCAATTTTGATAGCGAAGGCGCATAGCCTGAGTCTCGCTTCAACCATAGTTGAACTTGTTGGCGAAGGCACATAGCCTGAGTCTTGGTTCAACCGTAGTTGAACTTATTGGCGAAGGCGGGCGAAGGCACATAGCCTGAGTCTTGGTTCAACCGTAGTTGAACTTATTGGCGAAGGCGCATAGCCTGAGTCTTGGTTCAACCATAGTTGAACTTGTTGGTGAAGGCGCATAGCCTTGATTTAATGGTGAAGGCACATAGCCTGAGTCCTAGTTCAGCTGTTGTTGAACTTTGTCAATTTTGATGGCGAAGGTGCATAGCCTTAGTCTCGGTTCAACCATAGTTGAACTTGTTGGCGAAGGCACATAGCGTGAGTCCCACGTTATGGGTATTGAGTGCTGAGGCTCGATTTTGATTCGAGACCTTGAGCAGCTTTTACGTTGTCTTCCCGATCGGGGTATGTAGGCTGTCTTGAGGCGACTCTTGGCTTGAGATATCTCCATGCCGGTTCCCGGCCGGAGTCTGTATCAGGGATGCTGGATATGCCTTACAGAGATCCTCCCTTAGGAGGGTTCTTCTTCTTGTTTGCACTATCCGAGATCAGAGAGAGAGAGGACTTGGATCTTGATTTGAGATCTTCGAGTTCCCCTTGTCCGATATGCCGCTTTGGCTTGTTTGAGCAAGGTGGTTTTTTTCTCCTTTTCCGGCATTTTTTTCCTTTTGGTCCGGGGAATAACTACCCGATTTTGCTAGGAAATCCCCACAGACGGCGCTGCATTGTTTGCTCAAAAGTTATCATATACTTTATGAGTGTAAAACAATATAAATAAATCGCGGGACAATCATAGCAAACCGTAATAATCCATTGGACCAAATGAAAGAAATGATAATCAGTACTCAGAATTAGGAGGAGAAACATTAAAAGCTTTTATTGATAATATTGGTTTAGTCTGCCTCTCCTCTTCAATCTTTTACTTTTCCACAATGTGAGTCTCTTTTTGTCTTCTCTCTCTCTCTGGTGAATAGTGGCTAAGAAGAAGCCCCCCTCTAGGGTTTACTCTTTTGGTATTTATAGTTGTGAACTCTGTGAGCTGGCAGTAAGTGGCCATTTACCACGTTGGGGTTTCGCCCTCATGGGGGCGGATGGGCCGTGCCCTCGTTGATCGAAGCGAATAAGAGTTAAATAACGTTACTAATAAGTGGTCATACCACTTATCAATCATGAATTAGCTCAAGACGAGATTAGCTCCGTTAATTATCGTGGGGCCGGATTCTGACCCATACACTTTTCTTACTGTATTGCTTTTGACCAGTCTCGAGGTCACTACTGCTAAGTAACATTGGTTTGATTCACTTATCTCTTTCATTTCTACTTCATATTTCTTGATTATTAAATGGTATTGAACTAAATCACATATCTTTAAAACTACAAATCAGATTTAATTGTTACTTGTATTTTCGAGGTAAATAGTTTGGCTCCCACCATGGGGCTAAAGATAATAATAATTTTTTTTACTGATTCTTATTACACACGTTATTTTTATACTTTTTCTTTTCAAGATTTTTTGATTCTCAGGCTGAAACATGTCTAGCTCACAAAACGCACATGTTCATGACAACGAAGGTCTTGGTGAAAACAATAATGTTGGGGTAGGTATACCACCGGTAAACCCTAAGAAAGTGCCAAACATGGAACCAGTTGATGTTGGTTCTCATATTACTATAAACACCAACTTAGGCATAGACCAGAAGGGAGTGTATGCACGGAAGCCCGACTAGGGGACCAAGGAACACCAGGAATAGGAGATGAGGGAGTCAGCCACCAAGTGATATTCGATATACTACAGGCTCAGTAAATTGCCATTTCTCAACTTTAAAGTCAAAATAAGACTCCGAGTGTAGCTGAACATGAAAATGATCAGTGTGTTGAGCCAACACCAGAAAGGTCAAATGAAAGCGGCTCGGGGATTGACCCCACGATTATGAAGATGCTCGAAGATCTCACTAAGAGGATCGAGTCTGGAGAAATAAATTTTGAAGACAATGATAAGAAGGTGGAGACTTATAACTCCCGTTTAGACGAGATATCGGGGGCACCTCCAGTTTTGAAAGGATTAGATGCCAAAAAATTCATACAAAAACCATTCCCTTAAAGTACGGCTCTGATGCCTATCCCCAAAAAGTTTTGCATGCCCAATATATCCAAACATAATAGAAAAACTGACCCCAATGAGCATATTACTTCATACACGTGTGGGATCAAAGTAAATGATTTGAATGACACCGAGATTGAATCAGTCTTGTTGAAAAAGTTCAAAGAAACATTGTCGAAAGGAGCCAGATTTGGTATCACAACCTACCTCCTAACTCTATTGACTTATTTGATATGTTAGCAGATGCCTTCGTGAAAGCACACGCCGGGTCCATAAAGGTGGCCACGAGAAAATTAGATATCTTCAAAATTAAACAAAGGAACGACGAGATGTTAATGGAGTTCGTGTCCAGGTTTCAGATAGAAAGAATGGAATTACCACCGATCTCCAATGACAGGGTAATACAATCCTTTATGCAGGGTTTGAAAGAACGGAGCTCGATTGCATCTATACAATTAAAGTAGAACTTGATCGAGTATCCAGTTGTGACGTGGTCAGATGTGCACAACCGTTACCAATCAAAAATTAGGGTCGAGGACGACCAGTTGGGAGCCCTCTCTCAGTTCATCCTAACAGGTTCGCGGCCAAGCTCCCGAGGGATACGAACGGGGAATCAAGATTGAATAGGGGACGTTATCTACCATATGTCGATCGAAGGAACAACGGTTCAGGTCAGAACGCTCCTGAAATGATCAGAAAGACGATCGAGGTCAAAATTCCTGGGGACTCACGAGTAAAAACGGATTCGATAAGCATACCGATCGCGTAGAGGCACCTCGATTGTCAGAGTACAACTTCAACATAGATGCATCAGGGATTGTGTCAGCTATTGGAAGAATCAAAGACACCAAGTGGCCCAGGCCTATACAAACTGATCCTTCTCAAAGGAATCCGAACTTGATGTGCAAATATCACGGTACACATGGTCATAGAACAGAAGATTACAGGCAGCTAAGGGAAGAAGTGGCTTGGTTGTTCAATGAGGGCCACCTTCGAGAATTTCTAAGTGGTCGGGCTAAGAATCATTTCAGGGAGAGAGATGCAAGGAAATATGAGCAAGAACAACCACAACATGTAATCCACATGATCATTGGCGGAGTCGATGTCCCTCAATGACCTGTATTCAAACGCACCACAGTATCAATCATAAGAGAAAAATGGACTCAGAGCTATGTGCCAGAGGACGTCCTATCATTTTGTGATGAGGAAGCAACAGCCATATCTCAGCCTCATAATGATGTGCTGGTAATCTCTATCCTTTTAAATAAAATTAAAGTTAAATGTGTTTTAGTCGATCCAGGTAGCTCAGTGAACATAATCAGATCGAGGGTTGTGGAACAATTCGGTCTGCAAGATCAGATTGTACCTGCATCCCAAGTCCTGAATGGCTTCAACATGGCAAGCAAAACCACAAATGGAGAGATTATCTTACCAGTAAACGTATCTGGGACCATACAAGACACCAGATTCCATGTTATCGAAGGTGACATGAGGCATAACGCACTCCTCGGGAGACCATGGATACACAACATGAGGGCAGTACCTTCAACTCTTCACCAAATGATGAAATTCCTAACAAACGAAGGAGTGAAAATAGTCTGCAAAGAGCAACATACTGCAAAAGAGATGTTTGCAATCGAGGAAGCGGTGCCGCTACCAGAGCCCTTGACCTCAGAGAAATCGAGCACCAAAGGTAAGAAGACTGCTAAATAGCAATCATGATGTTCTAAATGTCAATACCATATAAGAGGGGGGTGATTTGTGTGGTACCCAATTTTTGCTCTAGAAGTTTCTAGTTCTGCTAGGTGTAATTACTACTACTGTTTGTGGAATTAAAAGTACATAAAATAAAGAACACAATTTTTACGTGAAAAATACCTAGCTCATCTACTACTCAGTAGGATTTTCCCAAACTTCCATTAAAATCTCTAAGCCAAAACAGCATTTACAAAACTCTTGTAAACCTAAGGATTAAACTTTAATCCTGTTGTGGCACACAGCCTTAGCTGTTGTGACAACTTCAAGTTAACTCTAACTTGAACACTCAAAGTACCTAATACAATTGCTTCTATGAAAGCTAAAAGGTACAAGTTTAAATCACCTACTACAATTGAACTAGAATAAAAGAAAGACACAATGGAATTGGTTCTTCTATCTTGTCCAAGTAGCTTCAGGAATGCACACTTGAATCTCATATAAATTGCTTGCAAAATTGCCTCGCTCTTTTGCTCTCAATTTAGTTTTACTTTTGCGTTTGTGCAATACTTGTAAAAGAGAACAATCACTGTTATTTAATGAGTTAGTAATTAGAGTTTGATTAAGACTCAATTGTTGATCTTCCATCAAAGTTGAGTCCTTGAACAACACAAACTCCAACCCAACTCCAACCCTATCCTTTATCCGGATTGTGTTCTCTTCTCATAAGGAGACTTTCACTCCTTATCTAATATGCAACATTTTCTATCAGTTCAGGATATATTGCTGCTTGATCACTGAGACTTATCTCCTTCACGTGTATCTCACATGTATATGTTGATAAACACTATGCCTCACATGATGGACATGTTCCATGACTGAGTTCATTTTGTCATTTTTCAAAACTTCACCTTAACTTGGGCCAACAAATTCCCCCTTTTTGATGATGACAAACTCTGTGCTTTTACTGATCAAAAATCTGTAAGAACTCAGCTTAACCATCAACACTTAACTTAGAATTTTAACTTATCATCAAGGACCAGATTTAATTAGGTTATAAATATTACATTATTCAGAATAAAGAGTAAAGCACAATATCTCTTTCCCCTTTTGGCATCATCAAAAATTTGCATACCCAATGTGAATCCCAGATTATAATAATTACTCATGGCCACTAAGGCAACTGCAAGTGAAAACATGAATCAAATTATCAATAATCAACAAACATAATTGAACTATTAAGATCAAAAGCTGCAAAGAACAAGAGAAAAAGCAGGCCGCAGGCGCCAGCACCGACATAAATTGTTGTCATTGATAAGGATATGTTTCCACAAACAAACCACAAAAAGAAAGAAAAAAACTTCCAAAACATGAGCAAAAAACTGAAACATCCCTAAATCGGGTCACTGGGGTCACTGGGGGTTACTAGACTGAATCTAAAGACAAGTGCTGGAAGGCCTAGGGCTTGGAAGAACTAGATGGTTGAAATTGGAGAAGGTTTAGCATATTTTGAAGCATTCCATCACTCTTCTCCTTTTCTTTTGCTAGCTTAGTTCTAAGGTCATCTCTCTCATTCTCCAATTCAGCCACACGTGCCTTGAGCCTAGCAATTTTCTCATCCTTAGTTCCACACTCCTGAACCAAGGCCCTAACCTTGCTATTGATGGGTGTCTTCAGAGATGAACCATGTTCAACTAGGGTGGCATTAACTAGATAGTCACAAGCTAGAAGAGTCTTGACGCCAAAATATTTCTTGCTTGATGTCATCTCCCATTTCTTCAAAGGCACATTCAGCCTGGCCAGAACAGTAGTCAATATGAACCCATATGGAGTGGCATGATCCTTGGAGCCATTTATGACCCTGCCTAGTAATTTGACAACAAAAGCAGGCCAATTTATCTGCATTCCTCTCACAAGGCACTCCATAAGAACCAGGTCCATGTAGTTGGCAGTGTGCCTTCTCTCCTGTCTGGGCAGTAGACACTTGTTGAAAAACTCAAACAGGACCTTGCGCTCAGGCCTTATATCACTTTTCTGCACAAATCTGGCTTCAAGCACATCTTCAGCAGCTTTAGCATCACAGAAATTCCTAGTGATTTGAAGAGCAGTGGGGAGAGATTCCAGACATGGCCACCTTTGCCTTGTATAGTCATCATACCCTTCACTAGGTATGTCCAGAATCTCATCCAGTTTGAGTGCATCAAACTCCACTTTTACTCTTTTCACCAGGCTGGAGACTACCCCATTCTTCACAGTGGCATTTTCCATAAACTCAATCAGTTCTTTCCTGACCAACCTTCCATCCATTTCAAGGACCATGTCCTTCCACCCTTGTGCAGTAGAGCATCCACCAATCTCCTCATTCCTGGTTCATCCAGGTCTCTCAACATCCTGCCTTTCAAAATTTATCTTCTGCCAAAGATGGCAAACCTGTCTTGTTCTTTCTCAGATTCCTCCTCTTCTTCTTCACCACTCCATTCTTCATCTTCCTCAGTAATTTTCACCTGCTTGCCTTTCACTGCAGATCTTGTTCTTTTGGCTATAGAGGGTTCAACAGGTACAGGTACAGAGGAAGACTTCTTTGAAGAAGTCTTGGACCTTTTAGACTTGGGTGTAGGAACCTCTTCAGTTGTTCCCCTTTCTTGATGGACCAATTCCATCTCCTCTTCTTCTTCTGCTACCTCTGAGCTTTCTACAACCTTGGCTTTTCCCTTTTACTTCTTCTTCTTCCTGCTTTCTTCCAGAGTTGTCTGTAACTCTTCTTCACTTTGTTTGACCCTGCTTCTAGTAGCTCTTCCCTTAGGTACTGAAGGGACAGTAGGTTTTGAGGATGAAGTTTTTCTTTTCTTGGTTGGCTTGGAAGCAGTTGGAGCCTTTTGTGAAGAAGCTTTGAGCTTCTTTGGATCATAGCTAGCCTCAACCCTTTTTAGAAGGTCAGCCAGGGTTTCCTCAGCTGATGAAATAGGTTCTTCTTGTTGCTTGCTTAGATGAACAAGCCCTTCAGCCGCCTCCCCAGAACCACTTCCCCCTGACTTGATGCCACTTTTTTCAATACTTCCACAGATAGCAAGAACCTTTTCCTTCCCATTTCCCCTCTCATCACCACTTGCTCCCTCTCTATCTTTTCCTTTCTTTTTACCTCCACTCCTACTTGATTCAACCACCTTTACATATTTAATAGGACCAACTAGAACAAACCTTTTTTTAGTGCTTTCAATCACAGTAGAAAATACCAGACAAGAACTTACCTCACCAGAGGTTTCTTGAATTTTCTCAGTGTCAGAAGACCCATGTTCTTCACCTTCACTGGCAGAAATAAAAGCTTCAGACTTAGAGCTGGAGTCAGATTTGTGATTCTTTTGGCTAGCCTTCAATCTCTCATTTAGAACTTTCCTTAGGGCTCCAGATGCAACAGTTTTTCTAGCCAACATTTTCTGCCTATGAAACCTATGTTTTAGGGATTCAATAGGAGGAGTAGATGAGGATGTGTTAGAGGGGGATGCTAGTGGGGGAGTGCTAGGATTATCTTGGAGGGTAGACATGGTTCTTCGACTATGGAAGAGTTTTGGGAATTTCTGAGAAGAGAGAAGATTTGGGATTTCTGGAGAGGAAAATCAATTAGAACTAGAGATACAATTTTGACGGTTATGGGATTATGAGGAAGAGGTGTGGTGTGTATTTAAAGACAATTAGTAATAAGTGTAGTAACGACAGCCTTTTCATAGGTCAATTAGAGGTCTAATCAAGGTGTAATTCCAGTCTCTTAGTAATTATTAGGCATCGCTAGATTTTAGGCAAGAATCCCGATTTTTTAGAGTTCTAGGAGAACGAAACTGGTTTAATGCTCAACGGATAGAATTTCTGGGAATTTTACAAATATAGGACTTCTGCTCATGTTTGGATAATTAATCTTTCTAATTGTGCAGAATATAGAAAACATACCTGATCTTTCATATGAACACATACTGATGAACCAGGTTATTCATATAGAATTCTCTTGAACATGCCTCAAATGTCATAATAGAAAAACTTTGTAAGAGATCAGTGATTCATATATGCACCTGTCACAGGAGTATACTAATTAAAGTATGAAACTGAGTAAGAATTGATCTAGATATTTACATAAAGTTAGAACTCCTAACCAAAATAAATTTTTTTCATTTTTTTTATAATTGTTTTTTCATTTTTCTTTCTGAACTGGACCTATTAGGTGATCTTAATCATCCCTAATTCCAACCTATTCTTTTCAAAGTTTTCTCTACTCAGTGCTTTAGAAAAGATGTCACCTAGTTGTTTATCAGTAGCACAGAATTCTATTGAAATCAATCCTTTCTCATACTTATCTCTTAAGAAGTGGTGTCTAACATCTATGTACTTAGTCCTTTTATGATGAACAGGGTTCTTTGTCATACTTATAACACTAGTGTTATCACAGAATATTGGAATACATCCCACTTTAATTCCAAAATCTACCAACTGTTGTTTGATCCATAGTAATTGAGCACAACAAGAAGCAGTAGCAACATACTCAGCTTCAGCAATAGATAGAGCCACTGAATCTTTCTTTTTGGTAGCACATGACACAAGACATGAACCAAAGAAGTGTGCCATACCTGAGGTGCTCTTCCTATCCACTAGAAAACATGCATAATCAGCATCAGCATATCCAACTAAATTGAAATTGCTACCTTTGGGATACCAAAGATACAAATCAGTGGTGCCTTTCAGATATCTTAGTATCCTCTTGACAATAGTCAAGTGAGACTCTTTTGGATTTGCTTGAAAACGAGCACAAAGCCCTACACTGAAAACAATGTCAGGTCTACTGGCAGTGAGATATAAGAGTGAACTAATTATACCCCGACACAACTTTTGATCAACTGATGAACCAGGTTTATCAACATCTAATTTAGTGGCAGTTGCAATAGGTGTGTCTATTTCTTTAGATTCCTCCATTTTAAACTTTTTGATTAGCTCTTTTGTATACTTCGACTGATGGATCATGGTTTCATTTGGACTTTGTTTGATCTACAAGCCGAAGAAGAAGTTAAGCTCACCCATTATGCTCATTTCAAACTCACTCCCCATTAATTTTGCAAAGTCTTTACTTAGCTTATCAGTGGTGGCCCAAAGATTATATCATCGACATATATTTGTACAACAAGTATATCCTTACCTTTTTCTCTTAAGAATAAGGTACTATCAATTTTGCCTCTTTTGTACCCATGTTCCAGCAGGAATTTTGACAATCTTTCATACCATGCTCTTGGGGCCTGCTTGAGTCCATAGAGAGCCTTGTCTAATTTGTATACATACTTAGGACATTCCTTGCTTTCAAACCCCGGAGGTTTTTTTACAAATACTTCTTCTTTCAGGTAGCCATTCAGGAAGGCACTTTTAGCATCCATTTGATGAAGAGTGAATTCCATGTATGTTGCAAAGGCTATAAGCAGTTTGATTGCCTCTAGTCTTGCAACTGGATAAAAAGTCTCATCATAGTCTATGCCCTCCTCTTGGCTATAACCTTGGACCACCAATATTGCCTTGTTTCTTATAACTGTTCCATCTTCATCACATTTGTTTCTGAAGGCCCATTTTGTACCAATGACTGATCTGTCATTGGGTCTTGATATTAAATGCCAAACTTGACTTCATACAAACTGGTTAAGTTCATACTACATTGCATTCACCCAATCTGCATCCTGAATAGCCTCAACAATATTTTTAGGTTCAATGATAGATAGAAAAGCATCAAAATCACACAAATTATTTAGTTGTGATCTAGTTTTAACTCCAGATGTTGGATCAGTGATAATGTTCTCAATGGGATGAGAACTTTGATACTTGTGAGGTTTCACAACCAACTGGTTTCTGCTAGATGTTTCTGTCATATTCTGTTACTGAGGAACATGATCATGAATAGGTTCCTTTAAGGAATTTATTTCAATCCTCTTTGATTAGTTCCCTTGTCATGTTGCCCTGTATGGAAGAACTTGTTCCATCATCTGTTCCTTCTGTTGGTGCCACTTTGACCTGAGCTGATGCTTCAGTCAAGTCCTTTACCAATCTAATGGCTTCATCTTCATGTTTCTGTCTCTCAGAAAGAATGTAGTTTCATCAAATACTACATGCTCACTTTTTTCTACATACAAAGTTATTTTGTTAAACCCTTTATATTCTTTGCTATGTGAAGAATATCTCAAGAATACTCCCTCATCACTTCTGGGATCAAACTTACCTAGGGAGTCTTTTCCATTGTTGTGTACATAGCACTTACAACCAAATGCCCTAAGATGGGATATATTTGGTTTTCTCCCTTTATGAAACTCATAGAGAGTCTTCTCTACAAGGGTTCTAGTCATGAATCTATTGATTATGTAACACGCAGTGTTTACAGCCTCTGACCAAAAGCTGTGAGGCAGTTTACTAGAAAGTAGCATGGTCCTAGCCATGTCCTCAAGGGTACTATTCTTTCTTTCAACTACTCCATTTTGCTGAGGAGTCCTAGGGGTAGAGAAGTTATGATCTATTCCATTTTCATCACAGTAATCAGCAAACGTTGCATTTTCAAATTCTGTTCCATGATCAGACCTAATGGATGCAAGTTGATTTCCTAACTGTTTTTGAGTTTTTCTAACAAAAGTAGTAAACATATCAAATGCTTCATCTTTAGATGTTAGAAATAGTACCAGGTGAATCTAGAATAATCATCAACAAGTACCATTACATATTTCTTTCCACCTCTGCTCATTGTTCTCATTGGACCACAAAGATCCATATGAACCAGTTCCAATAACTTGGAAGTACTTACCATTTTCTTGGTTTTGAAGGATGATCTTACCTGCTTCCCCCTTGCGCATGCCTCACAAACTTTGTCTTCTTTGAACTTAATGTTGGGTAACCCTATCACCAAGTCCTTGGAGACTAATTTGTTTAGCTGATTCAGACTGGTATGACCGAGTCTTTTATGCCACAGGACGGGATTATTAACCAACACACTTAGGCAAGTGAGTTCATTTTCTGACAGAGTGGACATATCTACAATGTAAATATTGTTCACTCTTTTTTCCTGCAAAACAATCTTGTCAGTGTTAAGGTTAATCACAAAGCATTTGGTAGAGGTGAAAGCTACAAGATTACCTTTGTCACACAGTTGTGACACACTTATTAGGCTATATTTCAAGCCATCTATGAAGTAGACATTCTCTATGGAATGAGAATCTGTCTTACCTACATTTCTGACCCCAATGATCTCACCTTTCTTTCCATTACAAAAGGAGACATTACCTCCTTTTAAGTTCTCAAGTGAAAGGAATAGGTCCTTGTTCCCAGTCATATGTTTTGAGCAACCACTATCCATATACCATATTTGGCTGCATCCTTTCACTTGGACCTACAAAAGAAATCAGGGGTTAGTCTTAGGAACCCAAACTAGTTTGGGTCCCTTTCTATAGGCAAAAGGATGAATCAAATTCCTTCTTGCCCATCCAGGCAACTTACTTTTCTCTTGAACAAATGCTTTGTTCTTTTGACTGGCCTTTACATTTGCATTACATTTATTTTTGTAATGGCCAGTATTGCCACCGTGTGTGCATATTTTATTCTCAGGAAGTGTGAGGTACTTGATTTTAGGTTACCATTTTGGTGCTTGAGTCCCATAGCCAAGTCCTCTTTTGTTGCTACTATGATGCTCTTGCAACCAAGAGAGTGCATCAGAGGCCTTGTTCCATTTGCAAGTTCTGTCTAGTTCATATTTTACTTTTCCTAGATCTTCTTTTAGGATTTTAATTAGTTCATCCTTTTTATATAATTCATCCTTCCTTTTTCCTAAGTTTTCCTCTAGAGTGAGATATGTGTGATCAGCTTTCTTCTTTCCAGTTCCTAGTTTCAATTTTAAGTTTTCAGACCTAAATTCTAGCACACTGGTGCCAAGTTCAAGAACCTGGTTCTTCAACTCAGCATTTTTGCTATCACACTCATTATCCCTAAACTCTAAGCTTTTGCATTTTGCTTTTAGGATCACACATTCCTTAGACAGTTCTTCCTTCTCATTGTTAATTGTCTCAGACTCATCAATGAAATCTAGTAATAGCTCATCCAGCTTTTCTTTAGACAGAAATTTAATTTTGTCTTTGAGATGAAAAATACTTACCTCTTGTTCATCATCTGAGTCTTCAATGGCCATAAGAGCCTGTTCTTTTTCAGCTTCATCCTCTGAGTCCTCATCTGATATTTCTCCCCAAGCAGCAACCATAGCCTTTGTTAAGCCTTTGTTCTTTTTTGGTTGAACCTGTTCCTTCTTCCTGTTCCTTCGTTCAGCCCTTTCTTTCTTCTACTCAATTTCCTATTGAGGGTAGTTCTTGATCATGTGGTCAGTCTTACCACACTTGTAGCAACCCTCATTGGTCTGTTTCTCAGGAGCCCTTGGTTTGTTGAATGTTGTACCTCTTGAAGAACCCTTTCCTCTCATAAGGTACTTTTTGAAATCTCTTGTGATCATAGCCATTTCATCATCCTCTAGCTCTGAACCTTCAGCAATTCTAAGAGCCAGACTTCTTTCCTTTTTGGGTGTATCCATCTTCGTGGTTTGCTTTCTCAATTCATATGCAGTGAGGTTTCCAATTAGTTCATCCAGCCTGAGGGTAGCAATATTCTTTGATTCCTGAATAGCAGTGATCTTGTTTTCCCATGAGACTGGCAGAACCCCTTGTTAAGATTTTCTCAACCTATCTTCTTCAAGAATAATCCTTCCAAGAGATTTAAGTTCATTTGTCAATGTAGTGAACCTAGTATACATCTCTTGAATTGTTTCTCCTTCCTTCATAGTAAAATTCTCATATTAAGAATACAACAGTATTCCTCTGGACCTCTTCACTTGAGGTATTCCTTCATGAGCCACTTGCAAGGTGTCCCAGATTTCCTTAGCAGTGGTACAACTTTGGATTCTACTATACTCATCAGGACCTAGTCCACACACAAGCCATTTCTTGGCTTTAGCATTATTCTCCCACTTTCTCAGGTCTTCAACAGCGCAGTCAACCCTTGTCTTTGACATATAAACTCCTTTAGCATTCTTTTTTGTGGTTGCTAGGGGACCATCAGTGACTATGTCCCAGAGTTCATAGTCTTCCCCTATGATATGATCTCTCATCCTGTTCTTCCACCAAGAATAGTACTGACTATTGAAAAGTGGAGGCCTAGCAGTGGATTGCCCTTCCTAGTTCCCAGGTGGTGCACTCATGTTGATCTTCTCCTAAGGTGTTAGCCTCTTCAAGGATAACCTGCTCTGATACCAATTGATGTTCTAAACGTCAATACCACACAGGGGGGGGAGGGTTTGTGTAGTACCCAATTTTCGCTCTAGAAGAACTTGTTCTTCTAGGTGTACTTACTACTACTGTTTGTGGAATTAAAAGTACATAAAATAAAGAACACAGAGATATTTACGTGGAAAACACCTGGCTCAAAAGGTGAAAAAACCACGACCTACTACTCAATAGGATTTTTCCAAACTTCCACTAAAATCTCTGAGCTAAAACAGTATTTACAAAAGGGAGAAGGGTCAAAATTACCCCTCTACTATTGTTTATTGGTTGCTTGTGCCAGCTGTTACACTTTTCAGCCATTCTTGTCCCTACCGTTAACAAAGTTTAAAAAATTGCCCCTAACCCTAACGGATCTACACCGTGGCAGCTGACCCCCTCAATTTTCTCCATGTCAGCTTGCAAGTCAGCAGGCCCGACCCAACCCCTCTAATATTCTACATTTGAATTAAGGGTCAAAAGTAATCTACAACATAATTAAGCTATTTTCTAGCAGGTCAACTTACACAAAAGAGATCACACAAATCAAATCCAGATCCATCAAAATAAAAAGCAAATATCTCTATTTTTTCCAAATATAAACGCTATACATTCCGCCATAGAAGAAGATTCTGGACTTTGATTAGAAAGAGATTTGAGATTTATATCTAGAAAGTAGTGGTGGGGAAGTTCGATTGCAATAGTTTAATGTATTAATTTCAAACTAAATGGATCATATTAAGAGTTATATGGAGTCCAAAACTGGCAGTGTGTGGGACCTGCTGAAATCTCCATTGAATGAGCTGTAAGAGAGCTCGAAAACATAAGATGGGTATTTTAATTTGCTGAAGTTTGAGCTAAGTGTCTTGGAGTTTGTTGGGAATATTCATGTGGAGAAGTTGTGGACGATATGAGTCTGTTTAGTTAAAAAATTTTGTCTGGATCTAAATATTTGAAGCAAAGATGAAGAAGCATTGAGGAAGAAGAGGAAGCAACCTTTTTGGGGATTTTTTTAATTTGTTGATTTAGTAAATAAGTAAATAAATAAATATATTTTTAAATAGTGAAATGGACTCTGACTTGGCAGCTAACATGGAAAAAATTGAGGGGATCAGTTGCCATAGTGTAGATCCGTTAGGGTTAGGGGTAATTTTACAAATTTTGTTAACGGCAGGGACAAGAATGAACGAAAAGTATAACGAGTGGCACAAGTAAATAATAAACAATATTAGAGGGATATTTTTGACCCTTTTCCCTTTATAAAATTCTTGTAAACCTAAGGATTAAACTCTAATCCCGTTGTGGCATACAGCCTCAGCTGTTGCGACAACTTCAAGTTAACTCTAACTTGAACACTCAAAGTACCTAATATAATTGCTTCTATAAAAGCTGAAAGGTAAAAGTTTAAATCACCTACTACAATTGAACTAGAATAAAAGAAAGACACAATGCAATTGGTTCTTCTATCTTATCCAAGTAGCTTCAGGAATGCACACTTGAATCTTACATAAATTGCTTGCAAAATTGCCTCGCTCTTTTTCTCTCAATTTAGTTTTACTTTTGTGTTTGTGCAATACCTGTAAAAGAGAACAATCACTGTTATTTAATGAGTTAGTAATTGGAGTTTGATTAAGACTCAATTGCTGATCTTCCATCGAAGTTGAGTCCTTGAACAACACAAACTCCAACCCAACTCCAACCCTATCCTTTATCCAGATTGTGTTCTCTTCTCATAAGGAGACTTTCACTCCTTATCTAATATGCAACCTTTTCGATCAATTCAGGAGATATTGCTGCTTGATCATTGAGACTTATCTCTTTACATGTATCTCACATGTATAGGTAGATAAACACTGTCCCTCACATGATGGACCTAGTCCATGACTGAGTTTATTTGTCATTTTTCAAAACTTCACCTTAACTTGGGCCAACAAATCACAACCCCCAGCCTCGATGGAGCCGGAGCAATAGGTAATCGAAGATGAAAAGTGGATTTCCTTAATCCTCGAACCTTCATCTTTACCGAAGAGTCCGATGCAACCAAGTCAACTGTTGAGGAACTGGAGCAGGTCATACTTATCGAATACTTTCCCGAGAGAAAGGTATACCTGGGAACGGGATTGACTCCCGAACACAGGAAAAAACTCATTCAATTTCTTATTGATAATCTATATTGCTTTGCTTGGTCCTACTTAGATATGACAGGGATTCCACCAAAAATCACCACGCATCGGTTGAGCACCGATCCCAGGTTCAAATCAGTGAGGCAAAAGAGGAGGCCTTAGTCCGAAGTAAAACATGCCTTCATAAAAGATGAGGTAACCAAACTTCTTAAAATAGGATTCATTAAGGAGGTAAAATACCCCCAAATGGTTAGCCAACGTAGTTGTAGTTCCGAAAAAAGGAAACAAACTTAGAATGTGTGTAAACTATAAGGACTTGAATAAGGCAGGTCTAAAGGATTCTTTCCCATTGCCAAACATCGATCGTATGATCGATGCCACGGCCGGCCACGGGATCCTTACTTTTCTCAATTCTTACTCCAAGTACAATCAAATTCAAATGAACTCGGATGACCACAGTACAAAATTTGGAACTTATTGTTACAACGTAATGCCTTTCGGTCTTAAATATGTAGGAGCTACGTACCAACGCCTAGTTAACAAAATGTTCGTAGAACAAATAGGTAAAACAATGGAAGCCTATATTGATGATATGTTGGTTAAGTCCCTACGCACATCAGACCATTTAATTCATTTGCAGGAAACATTCAAAATTTTGAGGCAATACAACGCGAAGCTTAACCGGAGAAATATGCTTTCGGAGTTGACTTGGGTAAGTTCCTCGGCTTCATAGTCTCAAATTGGGGTATTGAAATCAACCTCGATAATATCAAGGCTATCGAAGATGTCACGATCGTGGATAGTGTGAAGGTCGTGCAAAGGATAACAAGGCAAATAGTTGCTTTAGGCCGATTCATTTCGAGGTCGTCGGATCGGAGTCACCAATTTTTCTCCTTGCTCAAAAAGAAAAAGGACTTTGTGTGGACCCCAGAATTTCAGCAAGAATTAAAGAGATATCTGTCGAGCCTGCCTTTACTTCATACCCCGAAGGTAGATGACAAATGAGAAGCAGCACTTGTTCGAATGGTCGCGCAAAAGCAAAGGATCGAAAGATACTACAATAGAAGGACCAACCTCTGACATTTCGGAGTCGGGGACTTAGTTCTACGAAAGGTCACCCTCAATACTCGAGACCTGATTGAAGGAAAACCGGGCCTGAAATGGGAAGAACTGTATCGAGTCCTTGGAATTGTTGGTAAAGGACTTACAAACTCAGCACGATGGAATGTGAACAACTGCCAAACAATTGGAACATATCATTGCTCAAACGATACTACTGCTAAGGTATGACTTTATGCTTTGTCCATTTGAGAATAAAACTAACTTATTACAAATTTTCTATTGAAGCTCTCGAAGGTACTCAATCTCGAAGACACCCTTTTTGTGCGAAGGCCTTAGGTTTTAAAGCATGTGTTGCACTCTTTTTCCCTTAGATCGGATTTTATCCAAATGGATTTTACTGGCAAGGTTTTTATAAGGCAACAATTACGTGCTACCTAAGGAGAACTCAACAGTGTCCAAGGCTTCTTTTCAGTCAACCTCGAATACTGGGGGCATCACCCTCGGAGGTTATATTTTATAGGAAAATACTTCACGCCTAAGAGGGCCTCGATAGGAAAATTTTATAATGGGCCAAACGGTTAGATGAACCGTGTCCATATAGAATAGCTGAGCCCCGACGGCGGAATATGTACGCATGTATCAATTATTTGGAGAAGTATTCTGTTTATATCAAAAAACACTTTGTGTCTCAAATAAAGTCTACTATTATACGATCTCTATATTTATAATCCTACGGAAAATGGCTCAAGGGCCAAAGCACGAATATAACCCCGAGACACTCGGCGACTGTTATCGACAGTCAACATATCTAAGCCATAAAAAACACGGACTTATAAGACCTCAAAGAGGCATCCCCTTGAAACAAAGGCCAAGGCCAATATACTCGGGGACTAACCTTTCGAACAAGTTCAGAAGGTTATCAGGGAACAAGTCCAAGAGTAATACCCGAAGGCTACGGCCAAAATAATGTGGCTCGGAGACATCCGACCTCCTCTATAAATTAAAGGCCTTCAAACACTTTGTAAAAACTGGTTAAATCAGACTACCCTCGAAAAAAGTAAAATATAAAGGGCTTCAATAAATTCAACCCTTGGCTAATCTAAAGGCTTTGGTAACATCAGCCTTCGAAAAAACCTCAAGAGGTATTCGATTTTTGTTACACAAACAAGTTACTAATAAGGTTCTGATACGTCGAACCCTCGAAAAACCGAACGGGTACAAAAAACACATGCCAAGGTATTGATACCCAAATTTTCCCTCACACATTTTTAAAAATGGGCATGCATACTTTCAAAATATTGTGCATAAAATTTCAAACATGCACAAGTATTTTACAATTTTTTCTACAAATTTTTGAAGGGCCTAAATCCATTTATTTCTGCATTTCTAATTACATAAATGTTCAAAACCATCCTTTATATTATTTCATGATGATTTAATCATCTATGTTCATCATTTATGTTCATATAAGTATTCAAATATTTTAATTGCATTTTTTTCATAATTATATTTGCATGTTTAAGACTATAGTTGCATATTTTGCAAAAAATAGCCCCTTCATATGCATAACTACATTTTCTATACTGAAAATAATTTTTCATATTTTTATAATATTGAATAATTATTTTAGATCACCTTCATGATTGAAACTCATTTTTTATCATTTCATTAGCTATTTTAAAATTATTTTAATTAGTAAAATGGGTATTTAAATAACAGCCCCTAATTTACACCCAGAATCGGACCCCCTCAATCCCAATTCAATTAAAACCGACCAAATCCACCCAGCCCAAACCAATTAAACCTTACCCGAGCTAGACCACCTTCTAATCCTAGCCGTTGATCTCTGAGATCAACGTCCCTTGTTCTTTCTTACCATAATAATCTCAAACGACCCCCCCTCTAACCTAGCCCATTTTTTCATTACACTCTGTCGCCTTCGTTCCCTCATCTCTTCAATTCTCTCTCAACCCAACCCCTAACCCTAGCCGCCGCCACCCAGAACCAGCTTTAATATCTTCGATTCCTACTCGATCCATGGGTTTCCATGGCCATTTGAGACTTCTACTGGTCGCCTACTTCTACTGGGTGCTCGTTTTTGTGATTTTATAGAAAGACCTCAAAGAGATCTAGTCCAAATCTTGTTTTAGACTCTCTGAGAGTCCGTCTTTGGTTTGTGAGTGCTTTTTTATCGATGTTTTGCTGTTCAAATCTATAGTTCAAGACCAGATTCTCTTTAACATTTCCTTTTTCTTCAAAACTCCAATGTTTAGACTTGAATCTGTCCAGATCTTTTTAGATCTGGAGTGATTCTGAGTTCATCACTGATTTGTTCTTTAAGGTTCTCTTATTTCTCTACTGTTAACCAATTTTTAGCACTGTGCTGCGTAGGGTTTTTGGTTTCTTTGTTATTTGTTATCCGAATCTCTGCATATTTGAAGTGTTTCAAGCTTCCCTAGCTGTTTTGTTTAAGGGTCCTCTGATTTTCCTACTGTTTATTAAGTTTAGGTATTTTTCAAATTAGGGTTTCTGCTTCACAAAAGATTTTCTAAAATTCTTATGTTTTGTTTAATCTTTCTCATTACTATGATCCTAGGTCAATTGCTTGACTGTTCATTGTTTGATTTTAACATATTTTGTCCATTATTTTTTGAATAGTTGATTGATTAACTAAATTATCTAGGGTATCATTGTTTGCTGAAATAATTTACTGATTTCTGTTTGCTTTCCTTAATCCATAGGTTCCTAATTGGTGTCTCTCGCCTATTTATGGGTTAATTAACCCTTGATTGGTCTCTGATTACTGATGATTGCCTTTATCGTGTGATTGATTATTTGATTTACGGATTCTAACCCTAATTGATTGATAAACCTATTTCTTGCCTTATTTAAAATTCAATCAGAGTTATTTATGGGTCTAATTTCCCAATTTTCTGCCCCAATCAAGTTTGATTGATTAATTGATTGCTTCCCTTACCTTATTTATAATATTTACCTTACTTGCCTTATTTACTTACACTATTTGACTCCTATTTATACACTTTCATTCTGATTCTTGAGACACGAGTGACAGTGTGCAAAAAAAAAAACACTCACACACAAACTCTGCTCTCATCTCTCTCTACTACTTGTGTTCATTGCTTGTCTAGTCGGCTGAAAGCCAAGAATAGACTGTTGAATTCTGCCTACTTTACTTTCCACTTCTGCTTCTTTAACTGTTATGCTCTCACTATTTCAATTCAATTAATTCTATGTGCTCTCTTACAATCAGCATGCCTTTCTTCTGAATTGTATGTTTTCCCTATTCAGCCTATCTACTGCTATTTAATTCAACCATGTGCCCTGTAGTCAGAATGCCTGCTTATTTCATTAAATCCTATGCCTCATGATTATTATCAAGTTCACTAGAATCCATGCTTACTGCTGTTCAATTTGACTTGTGTGTTTCCTTATAATCAGCATGCTTTTCTTTTGCTTAAGCAAATCTATATGTTCACTGTAATAACATATTTACTTCTATGTTGACTGCAATACTATGTCTACTTCTATCTAATTGAACCCATGTGTATACTGCTCTCAATCTGTTTATTCCTGCTCTAGCTATACTTATGTGTTTCCATATGAACAGGACCTATGACTACTTCTTCACTAGCATGTCCCTTCTATCTTAAGTTCACCTCGGACTAATGTGACTCCCTAGTATGTGACTAAATGCTCATCTAGTAATAGTTAATAAACCAAGATGAATGTGTGTCTTTACTTTGATGTTTTACGACCATATCTGTGTGCTTTTAGTTTACTGAACCTTTGTTCATAATGCTTCCTAAACTATTTTTTCACTCTTGATCTATCATTACCTCTAAACTGTTTTATACTTCTTATATTGCCTTCACTTTTAAACTATTTTCACTCCTAAATGCTTTCCTATTAATTAGGCTCACCTCTGAATTGTTTTACTTCTGAAATGTCTCTTAAAACTATTTTCATTTCTTTCAAGCACTATCTCCCACTCTTACTCTTAGAATACCTAGGATCCTTCCCCTCCAGTATGTGTACTGCCTAGGAATCCATGCGATTCCTCTGAACTCTGGCACACTGGGGCTGGACTCTCCACACTACACTAATAACTACTTCTCTTTGAAAGTGTTCTGGTGTGAGCATTGCCCGGGGTCCCTGAGGCCCTTGGGAACTTTGACACATCAGGATACTATTGGATGCACTATGAGGTTATAGCATTTTTGGATTGGTTAAAGGCCTAGTCTATCAAGTTTATCCTTTGGGCCTATATGCAGGATCCCTATAGTTGTAATAATTTCCCTTATGTAATTCTTTATTAATGTTGGTATGTAATAATAATCTTTGTAAATAGATATTGGGGAAATTAGTAAAAGGGAGGGATTCTTATATGATTTTTGTGGGGAAATCGGGTAGAAATCATGCCTCTAGATATACATTATGCTTAATTGCATTAGAAATTATGCTTTAGGTCTATACTATGCTTGCCTGCATTAAAAATCATGCTTTATGTTTCCACTATGTTTTCCTGCATCAGAAACCATGCTCTTAGGATCACTTGGCATACTAGGCAACATGATATAGGTTCACTACCTCATTTGTTACAAATTTTGTTTTCTACATAATCATGATCATCTAAGAATCCTGTTATTAAGTTAATGTCATAATCCTACCTAATAAAAACGTCCATTCTTTGTGCATTAGAGATCATGCCTTAGGACTGTGTTTGTGTTTGCTTTAAACCATGTCTACATTACCTAAATCAATAACTATCTCATCCATAAAACTGTTTAAAAAATGATCCCAACACTTAGACGTCATAAACAAGCTTTCTGTAATGTAATATTCAGCACCTAGACCAGCATGCCTATAGGACTTGATAAATTCAATTGTTTTAAGCTTATTCCCATAATTTTGATTGCATTTAGACAACATGTTTATAAGGTGTTACAGATCTATGCCTAGGAAAGCCTATAGGTAATCAAGGTCTAATAAAAACTGTGGAATTATGATTTGCTTATTTGTGACTTCCCAGATTTAACAGGTTTTGAAATCAGTAGGCAAAATTATTAGGTCTTTAACGCGTTGCCTTAACACAATGCTACATATTCTTTGCTTGTCATACTCACCTAGATATCCTGTTTTAGGACCTTTCTGAAATGTCTGAAATTTGTTGTTTGAGACGCGTACTTACTTGCTCTATTTGTGGAGGTAAAATGTGAGCCTTTTAATTGTTCTATCCTTGGTCCAGTCCTATGTATTTTGTTTTTCGCCTAAAGTTTTCGCCTTTTGATTACTGTAGGATAGTCTAGATCCACCTTAACTAGAAGTCCTAAATACCTCCGGGACTATATAAGTAAAGGGGAGGGTATTGCACGCATAGGATACATCTTAAGGTTGCTAGAACGTTTTAGGCTATGACCAAGGGGAGGGTAATTGGGTAGTAAAGGATTTGATGACAAGTGCCCTAATGCCACGTGTAACCCCTCTATTTGAGGAAGGCTTATCTGATATTATACAGATGTCATCCTATAGGCTAACAAACCTAGGACTTCCCTTATCTTGTTTACATACGTGTTCTTGGACTGCTTATTTGTCAAATTTCCCTTATCTTACATGTGTGCTTAAATTGCCTATCTGTTAAATGACTAATTCACATAATTTGAGTTCAGCCGGGACCCACCGTTGTGGACCGCGAGGGGTGCATAATACCTTCCCTTCAAGGTTATTTCGAGCCCCTACCCAAGTCTCTGGTAATGCAAACTTGTTGCATGAGTTACTTGCTTTAGGTTTAATCCGTTAGGTGGTGACTCTTTAAATTCGAATACCCAATTCTAAAAAGGAAAAGAAGTTGTCCCAATGAATGTCGAAACCCGGACTTCGCGAGGAAAAATGGGGCGCGACAGCATAGCGACTCTGCTGGGGATATTTTAGGCTCTTACCATAACAAACTTGTTTTTATGAATTAGTCTCAAGCATTCTTTATTTTGTTTATACAACCTTTCCCTTCCACCTTATTTGGATTTAATTGCTTATTTTCAAGCACTTATGATTTCTTTTATTTCCTAAAACTGACTTGTCTCTTTGTTTTCTTTATTTTGTAACCATCTTTCAATTATTTAAATACTGCATTTATTATTTTTAAACGTGCAAATACTTGACAATGTGCTATTTATTCTTGATTAAATAATGCTCAACATCATATTCCACTCGTGCATAATCAATCCTATAGCAACGCTTGATGAATGTTTGTGCTCTTCCTCTATATCACCCTTTTAAATTCAGAAAGGCGTATTTGCAGTAAAACTAATCGATCAACGGTGCATTCGACAGTTCTGTGTCTTTCCCCCTCAAGTTGTCCGCTTGAGGGTCCTAGTCTAGACCTCTATAGCAACCTTATTCTGATCAATTGTACATGCATCATGGTCAAACCTAGCCGGGTTAATATGTTATCCGCATAATAACCCTTTAAGACAAGCCTCACCCAAAAGTCCATCAGGTTTTTCATAATCCTAACGGACGCAACCATGATTGTGTGCATTAATTTAAAGAAATAAGTGCCAATATACTAATCATTGTTGTATAAATAGACAAATCTGGAGGGGGAAAAGGCCTAACCATCTTTTGTTTTGCAAAAAATGAGGCACGAAGTCCCTCGGTTCGACATGGTCAGTAGTATACCTTTACTTTTGCTACATTGGTGGGGGGATCTTCCTTCAAGTAACCAGAACTAGGTGAAACGAGTCTTAGGAAATTTGCCTTCTTTGTTGGATCTTCAGCCAAACAAAATGTTGATCGAGGCTGCCGCCATGTTCTGGGACAAAGAAAGGGTTGTGTTCTACTTTGGAAACATAAAAATGATGCCTCTCTTGGAAGAAATAGGGGGATTTGCTGGGTTACCTTGAGATAGCCCTGGTTTATTGGCATCGGAAAACCGCACCACTAGGGGATTTTTGAAGATGATGGGGTTAAAGAGGAATGATGAATTGGAGTTCTTGAAAAACTCTTACATACCTTTCGACTTCCTCTATGAATGATATGGTCACATCAGGTCTTACCATATCTTCGATGATGAATTCTCCATCACCTCCGTGGGGTGGATTCACCACAAGGTCTTTGTGTTCATCGTGTGTTTCTTGGGCATGCTAGTGTTCCCGATCTAAGGGGACATGATCCATACCAGACTGGCCATGGTGTCCAAAACTTTGATGGACGGGATCGAGGGGTAGGCATATACCATTGTCCCTATGATCATTACAGATATGTATCGTGCCTTGAAGCGCTGTCTGAAAGGGTACAAATACTTCGAGGGTTGCAATCTACTGTTGCAGGTTTGGTTGTTAGAACATCTCCAAAGGGGTAAATACCGTCAAAAGTTTCCACGAAGGCCGTGGAATGATCATATAGCCTTCCACCATCCCAAGAAAATGACATATATTACGGATATGTTTGCTCAACCAAAAAGACATTATTGGATGGGTGTAGTTTTTCAACAATCTGACTGAGGACCAGGTTCAATGGATGTTCGAATGGTTCCCTACCGATGAGTTCATCATCAGATCCAGGGATGTTCCCCACTTGGTACTGATTGGGTTAAGGGGTATATACCCTTATGCTCCACTTAGAGTTATGAGACAGGCAGGCAGGAGACAGGTCATATCGCGAGTCGCTAAAATAAGTCACTTCATAGCCAATTTTCAGTGTGATTCCATCCCATATAAGAATGAAGAACAACACATATGGAGCTTGAAGATTACCGTGGAAAACGATACCATCGAGCCGGATCGATATCATACGGGTCATGCATACTTTTACCCTCATGGTTGGATGATAACATAGCAGGGATTTTCGAGCAAAGGTTTGATCCAGGAAACAGGGTCATAGACAAAGTTGCCGAAGCACAAGTGAAATATAACAAATTACGCAAAATATTTCGCGAGTCTGAAGCCGAGCATATGGAGCAGCATAAGGCCGACATGGAAATAATCAATAAGTGGAAATAAAGGGGTGTTAAATCCAGTGAAAGGTTGGAATATTTGGAGTACAGTCTAATAGAACTGGAAGGGAAAATGAGGAAGAGAGTCACTGATTGCCAAAACGCTTAGGGAAATGAAGGAGGGCATTTGGCAAGGGCATTCTTACTGCTGAACCTGCACAAACTAGGAGAATTGATCGACAAGAGCATCCAGTCTGGAGAGGGTCTTTCTGGGACCAAATAGATTAGGTTTACTTTCTTTCTAAATGTAATAAGGCCAAGTGCCATTAGTGACATTATGTTAGTTAGTATTGTTTCGGGGCGTCTGTTTTTACATTAATGAAATGAGTCAATTATTGGCACTAAATTTCTCCAAATCTATTTGTCGCTAGGCCTACCTCGGGCACAACGCGACACCCAAATTAGGATGAGAATTTATATTCCCGCAATATGTGTTTAAATACTACAAACTTTCCTGAATTATTACCTACTTGGCTACCTTTTGTTTTTCTTTCTTTCTTTTTGATTATTCCCATTCCCCAAAAGTTGGTTCGTGCATAATGACATCATCAGCTTATCACACAAGATCTAGGGGCCCTCCACCTTCTCCTCCTCCTAATCTATCAAAAGGCAAGGGAAAAGCAAAAATGGAAAATTGAACGATACCAGAAAGGAAAACAATACACAGGTTGAACATGCAGAAACTTTTGACGGTCGGGGTACTTAGGCCCCAAATGAAGCAGTTTCATGCTCAAATAGAAAATACTGGAACTCCAGGGTGAGCTTGAGCATGTCCGAAATGTGGCAAACCTATCCTTCTCACTCTGTGTCCCAAACATCAGTCATCCAAACACTCAGAAGCCCACACCACCTCAAAACACACCCAATAAGCTCCCACAAAATCCTCCCGTACCACACCATTATACAACTCCCCCACAAAATCAAACTATCCCACCACAGTACCAGCCAAACACCTACCACACTCCACAAAATACTCCACCAGTCATTCCTGAACCCCAGAATTCCACCAATGATCACCACTATACTAAACTTCTAGGTCACCAAAACAACCCTATATATGTGGAGACCCTACCTCACTCCACTCAACCCATATCTTATGCACCGAAATCTGTTGAGAAGGACATGCTCATTAAGAACCTGGCCTAGGAGCTTAAGAAGTTGACCAGCCGAGTTCAATGTGTAGAAGGAGGCAAGGGGATAGAAGGTCTGAACTATGAAGACCTATGCCTACAACTGGATGTAGAACTGCCAGAAGGTTACAAACCTCCCAAGTTCGAGATGTTTGATGGTACAGGTGATCACAAGGTTCATCTAAGGACCTATTGTGACAAGCTTGTCGGGGTCAAAAAAGATGAAAAAATGCGGATGAATATTTTTATGAGGAGTCTTAAGGGAGATGCCTTGTCCTAGTACATCAGCCAGGATCCTAAGAAATGGTCCAACTGGGTGAGTATGGCGTCTGATTTCATGGACCGATTCAGGTTTAACACAGAAAATGCACCGGATGTCTTTTACATTCAGAACCTCAAGAAGAAGCCCACCGAGACTTTTCACGAGTATGCTACTCCTTGGAGGTCAGAAGCGGCCAAAGTAAGGCCAACATTGGATGATGAACAGATGAACAAGTTCTTTGTTAGAGCATAGGATCAGCAGTACTATGAAAGGTTTATGGTTATTGAAAACCATAAGTTCTCTGATATCATCAAACTTGGTGAAAGGATCGAAGAAGGTATCAAGAGCGGGATGGTAACAAACTTTGAGGCATTGCATGCCACTAATAAAGCATTGCATTCAGGGGGCATATCTAAGAAGAAGCATGTGGGAGTAGTAATGGTCGCCCAAGGACCCAAAACTCCATTCGTATACCAAACTTCCTCGCTTGCATATTGTCACACCTCCTTTTTCACTTACTACACCCCCGAAAGGGTATAAAGGAGTTTTTCCATTTAAAGGATAATCGGAACGGGATTTATTATTATAATTCAGAGTCGCCACTTGGGAGATTAATGGTGTCCCAAGTCACCGGTTGAATCCCGAACCGAGGAAATTATGACTCTGTTAACAGTCCGCGAACTAGAAATTCGAGTAAGGAATTCTATTAACCCGGGAGAAGGTGTTAGGCATTCCCGGATTCGGTGGTTCTAGCACGGTTGCTCAACTGTTGTATATGGTTTTATCTGATTTTAAAAATATGTTCTGACTTATGTGCCTTTTATTAGTAACCCGCTTTTATTATGTATTTATTTTTATTAAAAATTGCAACATCGTGAAAATGTATCTCGAACCACGTTGCACCCGTGCACCCGTGGATTTTGACACATTTCGACTTCCTTGAGATTTAGATTTGGGTCACATAAATGTGCACCCGAATTTAAGAATATAATTTATTAAACACGCGCCTAAAGCAACTACGCGTTGTTAACTTTGCGAGGGCCGTGGAAATTCCTTAAATGGCACGACTCGAAGTCTAAAATATTCTTAATCAACCGCAATTTGTATTTTTATTCGGCGAGGCTCGTCTCATTTTATTTTAAAAGGGAAAACTTAAAAGCGACTATAATTTTCTATTGTTGTTTATTTTTGACAGAAAAAGAAATCCTTAACATTTTTTGGACCTTGCACATAGTCCATATGAGAAATCAGTACCCAATTAATGCAAAAGAGCAGGCCAAACGCAAGCCTGGGCCCAGGCCCAAATGGATACTCAATCTAGCGAAATATGGGCTGCCTGTTAATGTAGTCGAGTCCAAACTCCTGCAATCAGGCTGACAATTGAATTAAGCGCAGGAAACAAACATGCTCATTCTAATTGATTAAATACTGATTACTTTGAATTTCAATTTCCCAACTCAGATTGTCTTCTATATTTTTATTAGTGAATTCCTGAATATCTCATGAACATGTATGTGAGCAACTAGGCTGATACTTGGTCTAGTTTATCGAACAACTTAACAGAAACGGAAAAAAACCACTGCCTGAAATACGAATGGCCGAAATAATGAAGCTTTTAAGGTTAAGCTATTACCTATCGATTGAACTATGTATGTGAAATCATTTTAACTGGCCTTCGAACAATGTTCTAGCTAACAAATACACTGATAGAGATTTTACAATTACAGCTCATAGTCTACTGAATGCAGTTTGTAAAATATTCCAAGTTATTCAAATCTCAATGACTATACAGTTATAGAGTTTTGATCTATTACTACAAATTGAGAGTCCAAATAACAGTCCAATGCATTCAATTGCAGTCCAATGAACATAATAACAAATCAAGGTTTGAATATCATAAATGAACTGATGCTCGAATACACAATTCAGAAGTTGAAACTTAAATCAAATTTCATGCTTTAATTGTCACATAAATTCATTCTTCAGTTCATGATCCTCAAGGACAAAGCTGTGTACCTGGTATTAGAACAAAAACGAAGATGAAGTAGAAATCAGCAACAGTGACAAATGCAGCAACAGATCAGCAGTCAAATTCCAGATAAACTGATCAATTTCCAACTCAAAAACAGTCACAGCCACCCAGTGATGAACATAAGAAGAATAACACTAGTGAAAACAACCAAAATCCAGCCTCAAACAACCCAAAGCCACTCAAAAATCACCCAGGAACCACTGAAGCTTCAGAAAACCCTCAACAATTAGAAGAGTAGAGAGTTGATCAAAATTATCCAAAGATCAATGTAACAGTGCCTATTTTAGTTTTCTGGAGGTTTTCCTAAAGTTTTTTCGATTTTTAGAAGCTTCAAAATTCAAAATAAGATCTGAATTCAAAGGAAATTTTGGGGGCAAATTTTTTGGAGGAATCTCAAACTTGTAAAACAAGGCACATTAGTGCCTATTTATAGATAATTATTAAGGTATAGCTTCAGATTTTATTTTACTCTTTTAACCCCTTTTTATTTCTATTTTTACCCCTTTATTTCTAACTTGTTCTATAAGTAACTACACTTATTTAACCAAAACTTACACTATAGTCTATTCTAGAATATTCTATACCCTTTACAATTCTTGAATTACCCCTACTTCATTTCATAATTTACTAAACTTGAATAAACTATCCTTTTCTATGCCCATATTACCCCCTGAAATCATGTTGTAACTACTGTTAACCCATTTTATACACCCAAAATGCCCCTCTTTACTTTTGTAATTACTGCCCTACCCCAGCCCCTTCAGCTATAATCAATCTTTGAGATTTAAGCTAATTGTCGAATTTTTAATCACTAATTAATCGATTACCCCAAAAATACTAAATCAAACTTAAAGTGATCTAAGCTAATCTAATCAAAATTTAAACTAATTAGTTAACTAATACAACTATCAATTATCAAAACTAAACAGGATCAATTAAATTTGTTAAACAATGACTAAACCTAGCAGAATCACATGAAACAGAAGCTCATCGACCTTGAAATCTAATTAATCAAAATTCTAAAAATTGACACAGACTTATCTTGAACAAAATAATAGACTTAGACTAAAATTCCAAAGAGAAGGTCAAAATTTGATTACTAATAATGGAAAAGAAATCCAAAGGTAAGAAAAGAAAAAGAACAGAACAGAAAAATGCAAGAAAACAATCAAA
>MU784021.1:49699-107601 GCA_026770625.1 Nicotiana glauca | reverse complement strand
GAACCTTTAGGAAACACTTCACTTTCTTGGAATTCTTATCGTGCGTACTTGATTCAGCTTGAGATATAACTCTTGAAATTCCTTCCACACGTCTGTATGCACACTCGAGCGCTTAGTAATATATTTGCCTTTATGGCTTGTGATTCCCTGATCGAGGGGCGAGATATAATCTCCGTGAGTTCATGTTGGGCCCGATCAAACGATGTCCGATTCAAATCAAACATTACAGAAAGTGATTAAACCATATATAAGACTTGTATCAGGCGGCAAAACCAAGGTACAGGCCCGATACCAACACGTTCTAACAAGTTTTCATTTCAATTTTCTTAATGAATTTCAGAAAATAATTTAACACAAAAATTCATTTCTCGGGCTTGGAACCTCGGAATTCAATTCCGGGCATACGCCCGAGTCCTATATTTTTCTACGGACCCTCCAGGACCGTCAAATCATGGGTCCAGGTCCATTTGCCCAAAATGTTGACCGAAGTCAAATTTAATCAATTTAATATTAAAATTTAGCATTTTTCTCATAGAATTTATATTTAATCTTTCCGGCTACTCGCCTGGACTGCGCATGCAAATCGAGGCAACCCCAAATGAGGTTTTCAAGGCCTCTGAAGCACGGAATAAATAGGAAAACAGGTGAAGACCCTATGGATCGTCACACCAGCCGAGGCTGCCACACTAACCTGGACCTAGTTTTTAGATATGTTCATGAAAGAGTTTGTCCATCAGAGTCTTAGGGACGCATGGCGCGCAGAGTTTGAGCATTTGAGCCAGGGTGCTATGACCGTCTCGGAGTATGCTATCCGTTTTACCAGGTTGGCCAGGCATGCACCGACTTTGGTTGCTACAGTTTGGGAGAGAGTTCACAGGTTCATTGAGGGCCTTATCCCACCCATCAGATCTAGCATGGCTCGAGAGCTGGAGATGGGCATTCCTTATCAGCAGGTAGTAAGCATTTCTAGGAGGATTGACGGTATGCTCGCTAGGGAGCGAGTGGAGAGAGAGTCCAAGAGGTCTCGAGAGTTGGGCCACTACTCCGGTGCTCGTACCCCATAAGCAGGTCATCATGGTAGGGGTTATGTGGGTCGCCCCATTCATTCAGCTCTTCCAGCAGCCAGTAGTGTTCCAGCTCCACCTATACCTCAGGAGCCTTATTATGCACCTCCAGTTTCTAGTGCGCCTCCTGCGCGGGGTGCTTCCAGAGGTCAGTCCAGCAGTCCTGGCCCTAGTCAGTCATAGCCACCGCATTCTCCCAGCGCTTGTTTCGAGTGTGGTGATACACGCCATATGGTTAGGGACTGCCCAAGACTTGTTAGGGGTGCATCTTCATAGACTGCTTAGCCACAGTGTACTCCTTAGAGTTCTCAGGCCATGATCACAGCTCCAGCTACTACCCCATCTGCTCAGCCGGCTAGGGGCGGAGGTTGGGGAGATAGAGGTCGCCCTCGAGAGAGGGGCCGGGCCAGATATTATGCTATTCTTGCTCCTACCGAGGTTATTACCTCCGACTCCGTCATTACAGGTATTATATTAGTTTGTCATAGAGAGGCATCGGTTCTATTCGATCCAAGCTCTACTTATTCTTATGTATCTTCTTACTTTTCTCCGCATTTGGGTGTGCCTCGGGATTCTTTGAGTGCCCCCATTTATTTTTCTACTCCTGTGGGGGATTCTCTTGTTGTGGACCGCATTTATCGGTCATGTCTGGTTACTATTCGTGGTTTTGAGACCAGAGTAGATTTATTGTTACTCGGTATGGTTGACTTTGATATTATCTCAGGCATGGACTGGTTGTTACCCCATTTTGCTATTCTTGATTGTCACGCCAAGACCGTGATGCTGGCAATGCCAGGTATTACACGTATTAAGTGGAATAGTACTTTAGATCACACTCCCAGTAGAGTTATCTCTTTTCTTAAAGCTCAGTGTATGGTTGAGAAGGGGTGTGCCACGTATTTAGCTTATGTGAGAGATGTTTGTGCTGATACCCCTTCTGTTGATTCAGTCCCAGTGGTACAGGTTTATCCTTATGTATTTCCAGCTGATCTTCCGGGCATGTCGCCTGATAGAGACATTGATTTTGGAATTTATATATTGACGGACACTCATCCCATTTCCATCCCTCCGTACCATATGGCTCCTCCTGAGTTGAAGGATTTGAAGGATCAGTTACAGGAATTGCTTGATAAGGGCTTTATTCGCCCTAGTGTTTCACCGTGGGGTGCTCCTGTCTTGTTTGTGAAGAAAAAGGATGGTTCCATAAGTATGTGTATTGATTATCGCCAGTTGAAAAAGGTTACAGTGAAGAATCATTATCCTTTGCCTAGTATTGAGGATCTGTTTGACCAGCTTCAGGGTGCACAGGTGTTTTCTAAGATTGACTTGCACTCAGGTTACCATCAGTTGAAGATTCGGGAGCCAGATATCCCGAAGAGTTCCTTCAGGTCTCGGTATGGCCATTACGAGTTTCTTGTTATGTCATTTGGGCTTTCCAATGCCCCAACAACATTCATGCATTTGATGCACAGTGTGTTCAGGCCATATCTCGACTCATTCGCCATTGTTTTCATAGATGACATTCTTGTATACTCCCGGAGTGGGGAAGATCATGAGAAGCACCTGAGGAAAGTGCTTCAGACCCTGAGAGAGAAGAAGTTATATGCAAAGTTCTCAAAATGTGAGTTTTGGTTGAGTTCGGTGGCATTATTAGGCCGCGTGGTTTCGAGTGAGAACATTCGGGTAGATCTGAGGAAGATAGAGGTCGTGCAGGGTTGGCCAGGGCTGTCCTCAACTACAGAGATTCGCAGTTTCCTTCATTTTGCAGGCTACTTCCGTCGTTTTGTGGAGGGATTTTCCTCGATGGCGGCCCCTATGACTAGATTGACCCAGAAGGGTGCCCCATTTAAGTGGACAGAGGAGTGTGAGGCGAGCTTTCAGAAGCTCAAGACAGCTTTGACTACAACCCCAATTTTTATGTTGCCTACCGGTTCGGGGTCTTATACCATCTATTGTGATGCCTCGAGAGTTGGCCTCGGAGCGGTGTTGATGCAGGATGGTAGGGTGATTGCTTACGCGTCCAGACAGTTGAAGATACATGAGAAGAATTACCCTGTCCATGACCTTGAGCTAGCTGATATTGTTCATGCCTTGAAGATTTTGCGTCATTATTTGTACGGTGTGCCTTATGAGATCTATATTGACCATCGTAGTTTGAAGCACTTGTTCAAGTAGAATGATCTAAATATGTATCAGAGGAGGTGGTTAGAGTTGTTGAACGATTATGATATTACTATTCTGTATCACCCAGGCAAGGCCAATGTGGTGGCAGATGCTGTGAGTCGTCGGGCGGAGAGTTTGGGGAGTTTGGCAAATTTACCAACTTTAGAGAGGCCTATGGCGATGGATGCGCAGGCCTTAGCCAGCCAGTTTGTGAGATTGGATCTTTCGGATCCTAGTCGGGTTCTAGCTTGTGTGGTTTCCCAGTCTTCCTTATTTAATCGTATCAGGGAGCAGCAATATGAAGACCCTTATTTGCTTGTTCTTAAGGACAAGGTTCAGTGTGGAGATGCCAGAGATATGACCATCGGAGATTTCGTGGTATTGAGGATGCAGGGCCGGCTTTGTGTGCCCAATGTTGACGAGCTTCGAGAGTTGATTTTAGCCGAGGCCCATAGTTCGCGGTATTCCATCCATCTGGTGCCGCGAAGATGTATCAGGACTAGAGGCAGCACTATTGGTGGAGGCAGATGAAGAAAGATATAGTTGGTTATGTGTCTAGATGCCTCAACTTCCAGCAGGTGAAGTATGAGCACCATCTACCCGGTGGGTTGCTTCAGCAGATAGAGATTACGAAGTGGAAATGGGAGCGCATCACCATGGACTTTGTATCTGGACTCTCACGGACCTTGAAGAAGTTTGATGCCATTTGGGTTATTGTGGATCGGCTGACCAAGTCTGCTCATTTCATTCCTGTGTGTACCACTTATTCATCGCAGCGGTTGGTGGAGATTTATATCCGGGAGATCGTCTGTCTGCATGGTATTCCAGTTTCTATTATTTTAGACAGAGGTACTCAGTTTACATCGTTGTTCTGGAGAGCCGTGCAGCAGGTGCTAGGTACTCCGGTGGAGTTGAGCACAATATTTCACCCCCAGACGGATGGACAGTCCGAGCGCACCATTCATATTCTTGAGGATATGATCCGTGCATATGTGATTGAGTTTAGAGGGTCTTGGGATAAGTTCTTGCCATTGGCGAAGATTGCTTACAACAACAGTTATCAGTCCAACATTCATATGGCGTCGTATGAGGCTTTATATGGTAGGAGGTGCAGATCTTCAGTGGGTTGGTTTGAGCCGGGTTAGGGCAGGATATTGGGCACAGAGTTGGTTCAGGATGCATTGGAGAAGGTTAAGATAATTCAGGATAGACTCCGTACAGCCGAATCCAGACAGAAGAGCTACGCGGACAGGAAGGTTCGTGATATTTCATATATGGTTGGTGAGTGGGTTTTGCTTCGGGTTTCACCTATGAAAGGCGTCATGAGGTTTGGTAAGAAAGGAAAGCTGAGTCCGAGGTTTATTGGCCCTTTTGAGATTTTGATGCGAGTTGGGAAGGTTGCTTATGAGCTTGCCTTACCTCCCAATTTGGCTGGGGTTCATCCAGTATTTCATGTTTCGATGCTCTAGAGGTATCACGGTAACCCGTCGCACGTGTTGGATTTCAGTTCAGTTAGTTGGACAAGGATCTATCCTATGTTGAGGAGCTAGTTGCTATATTGGACAGGCAAATCAGAAAGTCGAGGTCGAAGAACATTGCTTCAATAAAGGTTCAGTGGCGGGGTTAGCCGGCCGAAGAGGCGACATGGGAGACCATGTGGGATATGTGCAGCCAGTACCCTCATCTTTTCACTACTTCAGGTATGTTTTCTATGCTCGTTCGAGGACGAACGAATGTTTGAGTGTAGGAGGATGTGACGACCCGGCTGGTCGTCTTGAGAATTAACGCCTCGATCCCCTATTAACAGCTTCCCCTAAGTTCATTTCTACTATTTTGGTTTGCAGGGACGTTCAGAGTTGGGTTTCGGATAGTTTTGGGACACTTAGTCACTAAATGAGAGCTTAAGTATTGAAAAGTGTCTGTAATCGAAATAGTGTGAAGACGACCTCGGAATGGAAATCTGCTGGTTCCGTTAGCTGTGTTAGATGATTTCGGAGTTGGGAGCGTGTTCGGAATGCATTTTGGAAGTCCGTAGCTCATTTAGGCTTGAAATGCCGAAGTTTGAATTTTTGAAGTTTCCGGCCCGATAGTGAGATTTTGATCCGAAGGTCGGAATGGAATTCCGAAAGTTGCAGCAGCTCCGTCATATCATTTGGAACGTGTCTGTAAAATTTTAGGTCATTTGGATGAGGTTCGGTTAGGTTTTTGATCGAAAGCGTGTTTTGTAAGAATTTGAAGTTCTTAGGCTTAAATCATTGATTAATTCGAGTTTCCGATATTGTTTTAGGTGGTTTAGCGATTGTTACAAGTTTGAATGAGGTTATGGGATATGTCCGTAGATTTTGTTGAGGTCCTGGGGGTCTCGGGTGTGTTTCGGATGCTCAACGGGTCATTTCCTCCTATTTTTGAACTTTTATTGTTGTTTCTGGTATGACTTCATCGCGTTCGCGAAGGCTTGTCTTGACCAGCTGGAATTTCCTTCTTCACGTTCGAATTACTTCCCTTGCATTCGCATATCTTTGGCCTTTTTCTTGTTTGCGTTCGCGTCCTCCTCCTCGTGATCGCGTAAAGTAAATTTGGAGGAGGACCAGTCTCTTCATCGCGCTCACATGTAACACTTCGCGTTCGCGTAGCTTCATGACCCCAGGCCTTCGCATTCATGTTCTTCCCCTCGCGATCGCGAATGGAATTTTTGGCAACTTAAATTTTTTTCTTATTCGCGAATGCGAGACTCCCTACGCATTCGCGATGCATTAAATGCCTGGGCAGTATTAAATCATTCAAAAATGAGGGTTTGCCATTTTTATCAAAATACAAGCTTGGGAGATCGGATTTGGGAGAAATTTCGAAAGTTTTCCGAGGGAAACGATTCTCTACTCTCTTATGCTTAAAACCCACTAATCTAATCACGAATTTTTCATTAATTTCGGATTTTTGAATGAAAAATGGGTAAAACTTCATAGGCCAAACTATTGAGTTTTGAGTGGATGTTTGACATCCGATTTCTGGAGATTTTTATATCCTTAGACTCGTGAGAGTACGAGGGTTCTAAAGGTGTGAAAACTATTCAATTATGAGGTGTTGGCCTGAAAGGCATTTTTGTCATTTTACCTAAATTCGCGTCTTAGCTTTAAATTAAATAGTAGAATCAGTTGCTTGATATGTTATTTACGATATGTAATTTTATTGAATAGATTTGGACCATTTGGATTCGGATACTCGTGGAAAAAGTGTGATTTCGAGTTGATTTTGGAGCCGGTTTGAGGTAAGTGACTTGTCTAACCTTGTGTGGGGGACCTTTCCCCTTAGGATATGATATTTGGTAATTGAATGCCTTGTACGTTAGGTGACGAGCACGTACTTGAGCTAATTGTTGAAAAACCGATTTTTACTTAGATGTTGAGACTGAGTTTCTTTCGAATTTGCTTATTTCTACTTGCAATTATAACCTGTGTTATATTAGAGAAGCATGTTTGGTTGATTTAAATTGCCTATTTGCTCAAGTTGCCTTAACTGTACTACCTGAAGCATGTTAGGCTAGCACTACCTGTTGTTTGTACTTTCGTACTTCATTTCTGAATATATCCTGGTTGTGGTTGCGCGTTTATATTTGGACTACGGATGTGGGATTCCGGTAGCTCCTCCTTGTTTGTTTACTTTGGGACTACGGGTTAGATTCCCGGTAGATCCCCCCTCCCTCACACTTTTACTTTGGAACTACGGGTTAGATTCCCGGTAGATTCCCCCCGCACATTGATAGTTGGAATACGGGACGATATCTCGGGATATCCTTTGGATATTCTCACATGATGGACTACGGGACGGTATCCCGGGAGCTCCTCGGAATGTAGATGAAATGGACTACAGGATGGTATCCTGGGAGATCCTAGTTGCTGATACAGATATTGAGTTATTTCACTCTGTGTTACCTAATTCTTTGTGTGCTATTGTTGCTTTGTATAATTTGTCTTACTTCATAATTTTATTTGTTATTTCTGTTTATTTCATGTTGTTGTAAGGTTTATTATTATATTTTATCTCAGTAGGGCCCTGACCTTCTTCATCACTACCCAGCTGAGGTTAGGCTTGGCACTTACTGAGTACCGCTGTGGTGTACTCATGCCTCTTTTGCGCATGTTTTTCGTGTGGAGATTCAGGTACTCCATCTGAGGCGCACTATCCTTGAGGCAGGGAGAGCTACGGAGACTTTGAGGTACATCTGTAGCGTCCGCAGACCGAAGAGTCTCCTTATTTATTCTATCTGTAGTACTTAGTTTTTATCGTACCCTTGATGAAGACACTCTAGAGATTAGAGCATTCACAGTACTTCTTTAGCCTGTGTTTCTCGTGAGTTTCCGGGTTTTGGGATGGTGTTGCAGACTTTCGCATTTCTTTTGAGTTGTACATGCCGAGTGGCCTTTATATGCAGTTATTATTTTAACTTTTTTCGTTTTAATTAATCATTCCGCAAGTTAGGTTGTTATTCCACATTGTTAGGCTTACCTAGTTATTGGGACTAGGTGCCATCACGACATGTTCATGGGGGGCAAACTGGGGTCGTGACATTGTCCTTCTAAAGACAATTATAATGAGTGACAAATAATTAAAATACATTTTAAAGACAAATAATAATTTGTTATAAATATAGTTCTATTTATGGTGAATGTCTATATTTAGAGAGATTCTAGGGTTTATTACTTGGTGGCTAAGTCACTCTCTCCCTATAAATAGAGGGTTCTATTCCATTGTAATTCATCCCAAAAGCAATAAGAATTCTCTCTCCCTACTTTCCTTGCAATACTCTCCTTCTTCTTTTATTGTTTTATAATACGTTATCAGCACGAGACTCTAACCAATTGAGTAGAAGCTTTGGGATTAAGCATAATGATTGTCAATTGTTCTATGAACTCCTTCATGATTAAATTCGGGATTTAAGGTAAGTATTTTACTTTATTTTTCTCTTTTAAATTCTTGAAATTCTATAATTTGATTTCATATACAAGCAAAGACAACAAAGTTTGATTATAACTGTAATGGAGTTTGTAAGAAATTATAACCACCTGAAGTGGTAAAATTTCTATGCCTCGCCATGATCAAATTCATGTATGATTGTGGGCAAAGAATGAAAACCTGTCCCATTGAATTTTCTCCATTCTCATTCCCTTAAGAGAATGTGATAGCAATATGTGATAAGTCTGAAAGAAGACAAAATTATTACCGCGAAGGTATCAATGGATGTGGACGTGGTAATAGACAAAATTATAATCGTCATCATTTGTGGTAATGAGAACAATAAGGATTCTCAAAATAATGTTTCACTTTGTGAAAAATATTTGTCATCTATTTGACATGATATTTTATAAAGCACATATAAATGATTATGGTCCATTCATGATGTAAATGTGACAAAATCTGATTTATGAATACATATTCATTCTTAGAAGAATATGAACGTGCTAGTGGTAGTAAATATACCACACTCACCTCTATAGGGAGGTTTGAGAGAAAATAAGAAAATAATGTCATTATTATGGTATAAATGGTCATTAGTCACGTACTTATTGTACGCCAAAATATTTTGGCAATGTGATTATTAAAAGACAACGGTAATGCAAGAAACAGATCTTGCATATAACTTTGACCATAACCATAATGGTATAACTTTCTCTTTAAAAGAGATATTCACCATATGGATGTTGATGAATATGTTTGTACTACAAAATTAATGGAGAACTCTATAAGAGCCAATTATACTATTTTGGAGAAACACAATTGATTACCAATAAGGTATTGTGTTGTAGTAAGTCTCAAAGAAACTTATTCAGTTTTCAAAGTATACGCGAAAGTGCTTGATTATATTGAGACTATAAATAAAGGAAAGATTTAATATCTTCTATTACTACAACCTGTAGTTGGGTAATATATATGTGAAAAACTACCCTCTTTATTCTCCAGGTTGTACTACACAAACTAAAGAATACCACAATAAAGTGGATGTTTATTGATATAAAATCCCATATCATGATAAACTTGGAATTTATTGATAATTGCACACGTTATGGTGTAAACCTGAACTTTATCAATATTGATAATTTATCTAGTTGGCATAATTGATTTAGCCATATCAATTTAAGTATGATGTGCAAAATTAAAAGAGAATTCACGTGGGTAAATATTAAAGAACTAGAAAGTTCTTTACGAATTCTCTTATGTTGCTTGTTCTTATTAATTAATAGATCAACTAAAATTTGGATTGAATCCCATGAATGCTGGAAATATCATAGGTGAATATGGGCCCATTCACCTGCATGAATACCACATAAGATGCATCTATGATATGGTTACATGTGCAATAAATATTAACCCGGAACATGGTGTTTGCGAGGTAACTTGCTTAATAATTTGATTTAGAGCATAATTTCCAGATTTTTTATTCAAGATAGTTCTTCTTGATAAGTTGGTTTACATCACAGTTGATTTTGAAAAATAAATTATTGAGTGCCTCCACTTAATAGCTAAACTATTGCTTATAAGAACAAAGTTATATATATCAGTTTGATATACTTTATTGTTATGACCCAAACCCCGCTCCGGTCGTGATGGCGCCTCTCGTGAAGACAAGGCCAGCCAACCAACCCTATTTGCCTTTTTCAAAAATAGATAACATGAATAAATAATTTTAAAGATGATTCAATAATATTATTTGGCGGAAGTACAACCAAACACAGCCCAAACCGGGGTGTCACAAGTCACGAGCATCTAGAGGAGTCTAAATACAACTACAAGGCCAGTAATATAAAGAATAAAATTTAGAATCAAAGGAAGAAGATCCGGTGCCACGAACGCTGGCGGTCTCCTTGCTCAGCTACGATAGCAAAATCTTCCACCAGCTCAAAACCCGCTAGGTGCATGGAGTAAAGTGAGTACTCCAACTCAGTGAGTAATAAAAGTAAATAATAACTTAGTAACAAGAAATCACGTAAGCAACCAACATGCTGTATAGAACCCGGGTACAAGTTTCTAAGAAAACAGTTGTCACGACCCCAGTTCACCCTCTATGAACATGTCGTGATGGCACCTAGTTCATACAACTAGGTAAGCCTAACAGTGCGGAAATAACAATTTAACTTGCGGAATAAGTAAGTCAGACTGAACATATAAAATAACAACTGTATATAAGGCCGCCTGGCCAATACAACTATAACCATAAGCGGAAGTCTACAACTTAAACCCAAAACCCGAAAACTCACAGGCAACACAGGCTAATAGAATGTAGTAATCTGCTCTACACCAGAATGTCTAAACAACACGAAAGGAAATAAAGGAACTAACTGCTAAACCCAGAATTAAATAGAGACTCTTGGTCTGCGGACGTAGCAGATATACCTCAAGTCTCCACTAGAACTCTCCTCCACGAGTATGATACGCCTGGGGGGAAATACCTGGATCTGCACATGAAAGATACGCGCAGAAGGGCGTGTACACCACAGCGGTACTCAGTAAATGCCAAGCCTAACCTTGGTTGGGTAGTGACGAGGAAGGTCAGGGCCCTAATTAGATAAAACATAATAAATAATAAGATAACGGAAACAGTTTAAATGAATTCTACAGCGAGAATCTAAACCATCTGAATAAGGAAGAACAGTAATAGAGATCAAAGGTAATAATACATGGAATACTAGCCGGGGATCTCTTGGTATCCCGAGGATCTCTTGGTATCCCGAGGATCTCTTGGTACCCTCATCATATACACTGGGAATATCTTGGTATCCTCAATGAGTAAGCCAGGGATCTCTTGGTATCCCAATATATATAGAAATACATGTTCCAGGGATCTCTTGGTATCCCGCACCCTCAATCCAGAATATATCAAGTACAGGGGGGATCTTCCGGGAAACCGTCCCGTAGTCCCAAATTAAACACTCAACAACAACAACAACTCATAATCTCAAAATAAATGCTAAAATCAGAACAAGTAATAGTAAATTCTATCCTAACATGCTTCATAGAGTACAAATAGTACAGTTAAACAATTAAGCAAGTAAGTCAGCTAAACAGGCTTCTCTAAGCTAGCACAGGTTTAAACTTACAGTCTAAAATAAACAAGTAAATAGGAAATCTCAATCTAAAAACTTCAAGTAGAAATGGGTTTACAACAATTAGCTCAAGTACGCGCTCGTCACCTCACCTACGAGGCATTCAAATATTCAAAGATCATGTCCTAAGAGGAAAGGTCCCCCACACAAGGTTAGACAAGCCACTTACCTCGAACCGGCTCAATAGTCAACTAGGAACCACGCTTTTGCCACGAGTATCTGACTCTAAATTGCCCAAATCTATTCAATTCAATTACATATCATAAATAATATTTCAAACAACTGATTCCACTATTAAATTAAAAGCTTGGCGTGAAAATAGGTAAAATGACTAAAATGCCCCTCAGGCCAACGCCTCGGAATCAAATGAATTTCACATTTTCAGAACCCTCGTACTCTCACGAGTCTAACCACATGAAAATCTCCCAAATCGGAGGTCAAATGCTCACTCAAAACTCAATAGTTTGGTCTAAGAAGTTTTCCCCTATTTTGATTCCAAATTCGAAATTAGATGATGTATTAAGCTATATATTGATGGAATACAACTAAAAGGGATTAAGGAAACGTTACCCAATGATCTTCTCTTCAAACCCACTCAAAATTGCCCTCTCCCAAACTCTCAATTGATTTTTCCGAACTCTTGAAACTCAACCCTCGAAATTCCCTTTTCTGAACAGGTGTTTCCGCTTCTGCGGACAAGGGACCACTTCTCCGGACCACGAGCCGGTTCTGCGGTTTTCACTTAAAGGACCAGACTTCGCTTCTGCGGGCCCGCTTATGCGGAATAGGGACCGCTTCTGCAGTTCTTGAGAAGATGCCTAAACTCGCTTCTACGATGAGAAAGCCGCTTCTATGGCTCCGCATCTGTGGTTCCCGAGCCACAGAAGCGAAAATACCAGAAGAGAAAAGACCAGCAGCTGCAACACTTAAAAAGTTTCTCCGTTAACCACCCGAAATCATCCCGAGTCCCTCGGGACCTCAACCAAAAGCACCAATACCACCTAATACCCTACTCGAATTTGTACCAATCCTTCAAACACCTAAAACAACACCGGAAACCCTATTTAATCAATGATTCAAGCCTAATAACTTCAAATTTCTTTCAAATACGCTTTCAATCAAAAACCTAACCAAAACACATCCGAATGACCTAAAATTTTGCACACACATCCCAAATGACATGACGGAGCTACTGCAACTTCCAGAAATTCCATTCCGATCGTCAGCAACAATTCACTATTGGACCAGAAACTTCAAACATTCAAACTTCGGCATCTCTAGCATAAATGAGCTACAGACCTCCAAAATACATTCCGGACGTGCTCCCAACCCCGAAATCACCTAACGGAACCATCGGTTTTCCATTACGAGGACGTCTTCACACTGCTCCATTTACGGGCCATGTTTTAACTCTTAAACTCTCATTTAGGGACTAAGTGTCCCAAAACACTCTGAATCCTAACATCGAGCGTCCCGGCAAACCAAAATAATAGAGATGAACTTAGGGGAAACAGTTAGTGGGGGATCGGGGCATAAATTCCAAAAGCGGACCGGCCAGGTCGTTACATCCTCCTACAATTAAACATTCGTTTGTCCTCTAACGAGCATAGAGAACATACCTGAAGTAGTGAAATGATGAGGGTACTGGCTGCGCATATCCTGCTCGGTCTCCCAAGTCGCCTACTCGGCCGGATGACCCCGCCACTGAACATTTACCGAAGGAATGTTCTTTGACCTCAACTTTCTGATTTGCCTGTCGAAAATAGCCACTGGCTCCTCAACATAGGATAGATCCTTGTCCAACTGTACTGAACTGAAATCCAACACGTGCGACAGATCACCGTGGTACCTTCAGAGGCAACAACCTCAGTACGGGCATGCATGGCATAGTATCTGGTTGCGCCTCCCGCTTTAGGGCGACCTCTACCTCCGCGACCTCCACCCCTAGCTGGCTGGGCAGATGGGGTAGTAGCTGGTACTGGAACCATGGCCTGAGAACTCTGTCGAGCACGCTGTGGCTAAGGAGTCTGTGAAGGTTCACCCCTCCCAAGTCTGGGGCAATCTCTAACCATATGGCGTGTGTCACCATACTCAAAACAAGCTCTGGGAGGATGCGGCGGCTATGACTGGCTAGGGCCAGATCTGCTTGACTGACCTCTAAAAGCACCCCGCACATGAGGGGCACTAGAAACTGGAGGTGTATAATAAGGCTCAAAAGGCCTAGGAGGTGCTGGAGCACTGCTGGCTGCTAGAAGAGCTGAATGAACGGGGTGACTCATATAACCCCTACCATGATGACCTGAAGTTGGGGCATGGGCACCTGAGAAATGGCCCGACTCTCGAGACCTCTTGGCCTTCCTCTGCTCTCTCTCCCTAGCATACATACCCTCAATCCTCCTAGTAATGCTCACCACTTGCTGATAAGAAATATCTATCTCCAACTCACGCGCCATGCTAGAACTGATGCTGGGAATAAGCCCTTAAATAAACCGGTGAACCCTCTCGCGAACAGTATCAACCAAGGCTGGTGCATGCCTAGCCAAACTGATGTAATGGACAGCATACTCTGAAACAGTCATAACAACCTGCCGCAAATGCTCGTAGGCGACACTTCAAAGCTGGAAGGTAGTGAAAGAAACCCCGTTGGATTCTAAAATACCTATGGTACGGAGGAAGAGATAACACTCATCAAGAAATCCCAGAGCATTCTATGATGCTAGACCACTTAATATAGGAGGCTTGTACTTCTTGAACCTCTCAAGCCTCAGCTGCTTATCCTCGGAAGTCGTTGCCCTATCCTTGGGATGAACGGGAACTGCAATTAGTATAGGAATAATCTCAGGAACCTACTCAATATGCACTCACTACTCAGGAGTGCGGGCGGCAGGAGTCTGCGCTCCTTCCCCGGCATGGGATGTGGCTGCAGCGAGGGGAAGCAATCCTGCCCGAGCCAAAGTGGTGTACATGCTCATGAACTGTGGTAGAGTCTCCTGAAGAGCTGGAGTAGTAGTAGCAGTAGTAGGCGTGCCAGTTGCATGGACTCTGGATGGATCTGTCGGTGGTACCTCGGTGGCAGCTCGCGCAGGTGCTCTGGCTACACCACGTGCGCATCCTCGACCTCTACCCCAGCCTCGGCCTCTAACGACTGCAGTAGGGGGCGTGGGTGCCCGATCATCTCGAGTAGCACGTGTCCTCACCATATGTGAGAGAATATAAAGACAGAAGTTTAGTTGTGATATCAAAATCTCACACCACAAGGAAATAAAATGAAGTGGAATTTTTCCTAACAGTTATATAGCCTCTCATAGATAAGTACATATGTCTCTGTACCGATCATCGAGACTCAAATAAATCGTCCTATACTCCGTGACTCCTATGAACCTAGAGCTCTGATACAAACTTGTCACGACCCCAGTTCCCCCACTGTGAACATGTCGTTATGGCACCTAGTATATATAACTACGTAAGCCTAACAATGCGAAAACATAAATAACTTGCGGAATAATAATCAAAACTGAACAACTAGAAGGAAAAACAATATAAAAAGTGTTGCTCGGCATACACAACTCAACATCACAGCATCCTACAATACTATCCCAAAACCAGAAAACTCACGGGAACACAAGCTGAAAGAATATAGTAAAATGCTATAACTCCAGAATGTCTACATCAACAATATGATAGAAGGGCTAATACTACAAGATAGAATAAAGAGGGAGAATCTTCGGTCTGCGGATGAGGCAGATATTCCTCGAAGTCTCCAAAAGCTCTCCCTGCCTCAAGGATGGTAAGCCGGTGCAGAAGTACCTGAGGCTGCATATGAAAAACATGCGCAAAAAGGGCATGAGTACACCACAGTGGTACTCAGTAAGTGCCAAGCCTAACCTCAGTTGGGTAGTGACAAGGAAGGTCAGGGCCCTATTGAGGTCAAATAAACTATAAGATTTAACAATGTAGAGTGAGCAGTATAATGAGCACATCAATGGAATAAGACAAGTTATACAAGGTAACAAAACATATAAACCGAACAGAGTAAACGCAGAATTTAAGAACTGCTCAACACCAGTAGTAACAACGAGGATCTTCCAGGATACCGTCCTGTAGTGTTTTTCATCAACTATCTGGTGGATCTCCCGGGATACCATCCTGTAGTCCAACTATCAATGCGCGAGGATCTATCAAAACCCCGGTTCGTAGTCCCAAATATAAATACCCAGTACTGGGGGAATCTATCAGGTGCATTCTGGCAGTTCCGTATAATTATGCAGGAGGATCTACCGGGAGTCTTACCCGTAGTCCCAAAGTAAATACACAAGGGGGAGCTACCGGAATCCCACATTTGTAGTCCCAATGTAAATACGCAGCAATAATCAAAAAGATATCCAGAAATGAAATTTTGTATCAAGGGAACAAGTAATTCTGGCCTAACATGGTTCACGTAGTGCAATCAAGGCCATTTAAGCAAATAGGCAATCTAAATTAACAAAACATGCTCTTCCAACTAACAACATACTAAATTTACAATTATAAAACATGCTTATAAGTACTTTAAGAAAACCAGATTTCCAACAATTTGCACAAGTACGCGCTCGTCACCTCACACACAAGGCAATTCAATTAAAAAATATCATATCCTAAGGGGAATAGGACCCCCACACAAGGTTAGACAACCCACTTACCTCGAATAAAGCTTAAATCAACTCAAAACCACGCCTTTGCCACGAGTATCCGACTCCAAATGGCCCAAATCTATTAAATTAAATTGCATATCATAAATAACATCTCAAGCAACAGATTCTACGATTTAATTCGAAGCTAATACGCAATTTTATGTAAAATGGCAAAAATGCCCTTGAGACAATATCTCGGAATCAGATTCAATAAATATTTTCATAACCCTCGTACTCTCACGAGTCTAACCATATAAAAATCTCTCAAATCGGAGGCCAAACATACACTCAAAACTCAATAATTTGGTCGATGAGGTTTTATCAATTTTTCTTTCAAAATCCAAAATTTAAAGGGGAATTCATGCTTAGATTCGTGGGTTACAAGCAAAACTGAATTTAGAATCATTACCCAATCGTTGCCCCTGAAAATCCATCAGAATCTCTCTCAAATCCGAGCTCCCAAGCTTGAGTTTTGGTAAAAATGGCTAACTCTCGGTTGTTGAAATGTTTATATTGCCCAGGTACTTAATGCATCGCGAATGCGGAGGAAGTCACGCGTTCGCGAACAAGGAAAAATGAAGGCTTCCAAAATGCCCTTCACGAAAGCGAGGAACAGTACGCGAATGCGAAGGCTTGGGCTGACAAAGCTACTCTTACGTGACATAGGGAATACGAACACGATGAAAAAAATAGGTACAACCCTCAGAGCCAAATAGAACTACGCAAACACGATGGTTGTCTACGAACGTGAAGGAGGAAAAGACGAAGCTTCGCGAATGCGATAGGACTGAACTCGAATGCGAAGAAGAAAATTGTCCTCCTCCAAAATTAATCTACGCGAATTCTAGAGGAGGACGCGATCGTGAAGAAGAAAAGGGGGTCTGCAACAACTGAAGAACTTCTGCAATTTTAAACAACTCCAAAATGCCCCGTTGAGCATCCGAAACACATCTGAGGCCCCCGGGACCTCAACCAAACCTACGGACACATCCCATAACATCATTCAAACTTGTACCAATCCTTAAACCACCTAAAACAATGTCGGAAACTCGAATTAATTGAGGATTTAAGCCTAAGAACTCCAATTTTCCTCAACATGCGCTATCGATAAAAAACCTAACCAAAACACGTCCGAATGACCTAACATTTTGCACACACCTCCCAAATGACATGACGGAACTACTGCAACTTCCAGAATTCCATTCCCACCCTCGGATCAAAATCTCACTATTGGGCCGGAAACTTCAAAAATTCAAACTTTGGCATTTGAAGCCTAAATTAGCTATGGACCTCCAAAACTCTTTCTTAAGACGCTCCCAACCCCAAAATCACCTAACGGAGCTAACAAAACAATCAGATTTCCATTATGAGGCCGTGTTCACACTGTTTCGACTATGGGCAACTTTACAACATTTAAGCTCTCATTTAGGGACTAAGTTTCCCAAAACTCTCCGAAACTCAAAACCGAACATCCCGACAATTCAAATTAGCAAAAATAGATTTGGGGAAAGCAGTTAATAAGGGATCCGGGCGTTAATTCTTAAGACGATCGGCCGAATCATCACACCTCATTCGTAGTATTCGTAGATGGTCCTTGACATTGTGACACCAAATTTTGGGTAGTGCTATATTTAGACTTCCGCAATTTGTATTAAGTTAAATTATCAGATTTTGTCTTCCGCATTTCTTTTATTATTTTTATTCCGTTGTCATTTATTTGTTAACTCATATCTCCTTATGGATAATGTAAAAAGATAATAATTTATGAATGTGTCGGCTTGCCTAGCTTCCTTGAGTAGGTGCCATCATGACTCCCGAGGGTGGAAAATCTGAGTCGTGACAAATATAAAAGTCAAGGAGTGTTTCCTACAATATCATCATCACCGTCTGATAAACTTTCATCTACAAGATAGTATAGAGAAGGGTCATATTGAGGTCAAGATGAACGATCACGAGGAGGATAGGACAAATGATCACGGGGAGGATGGGAGGAACGATCACGTGCAGTTTGAGTCTCTGGCGATGACTCATGAGAGTTCTGATGAGCTTGAATGCCAAGGAATTGAGCATCTCTAACCCTTTCTCTTTCCTTGGCCACTTCTAGCTCAGATATGAGCTTTGTCACAGTCTCCCGCATAGCGGAGAGGCTCTCCCCATTAAATTTCTTGCCATGAGTGGAAGTCCCTATTCCTTGAATTCCACACTTATAGCGATAGAAATATTCAGTAGGAAGACCGTATACCTTCCCCTATTTTGGACCGCCAGCAGACTCCATCCATATTCTTTCAGAATCCGCATCCGAAGGTTGGGTTGGCTCGCCTGATTCACCAGCTGACTGAGTTCGGATGAATTCCTCAATGTTAGTTTGGTAGTCACCTTATACGAAAATTTAAATTGAATTAGTATTTCAGAATTTATATAAAAGCAAATGAAATACTTAAAGAAAAGTAAAATCTTACATATACAATTGAGGGTCGGTCCTCAACCCACTTTGTTGATCTATCTCTTTCTTCTTCTTTACAATATATGTCTCCTGGAATTGTTCATCATGGTTCATTGGATGCCCCAACTTCTTTTCCCAAAAACAAATTAATTTAGTTTACAAACAGAATAGATATACTTTCAAAATTAAAATAATTTAAGAAATTGCGTATCAATCTTCTTTTTATTGTCCCTAGGTTGATCGCACCTCCAGTGTGCAAGGAACCTCCTTTCTCATATGCACGAGCTTTCTTTCCTCTTTAGCTATTCTCTAAGAATTTTACGGTAAGGCATTGCCTTTGCAAATCATCCCATAAATTTTGAATTAACCAGTCAGGCTTCTTGTTCTTATTTCTAGCAACGGAGAAAGCATCCGACAATCGTTTGCGAGCTTTATGATGAAAATTTGTAGCCACTTCCGCACTATAGCGGTGTTCCCATACACACTTCCTCTGTATTTCAAAAGTTAAATATTATATTAAAATATCATAAATATAAATTATTAAACTACTTAAAAGTACATTTATACCTCAAATTTATTGAAAATTTGCTCCTTCAGCGAGAATGGGAAAGCAATCCAAGTCGAATAAGGGCCATCATAAAGATTTCTGATAGATTTAGTGATTATCCTCGTAGTCTTATTACTCGGGATGAACCTGTAATTTAACAATAAAAATATATTAATATCTTAGTAAAAATTTTACAAAATAATAAACACAAAAATAACAAATAACTTTTACTCATCACCCCAGGGACTATGATGATCATGACATATTGATCGTAATGCATTTCTTCATCATCATCATCATCCAAAGCATTTGTATCAGAGTTATGTGTGGATGGTGTAGGGGGTAAGAGCTACTACTTTACAGGCGGAGGCCTAAAATAGATGGAGTCACTGATGAAAATGGATGCGATCCCTGTGACTGCGACATATTTGGATGGACCCCAAGTGGCTATGATACTGATTGTTGTGACCTGCTGGCTCTGACATGGATAGATGTGATCCATGTGGTTGTGATATGTAGGGATGTGATATAGATGACTGCGATGCGGATGGCTGCGATCCACATGGTCGTGAGGCAGCTGGACTGTATGTCAGACGTATAGTCCTATGGCCCTGTGATGAAAGACCTGGTGTTTGGATGAAGGTGTAGGTCTCGTGATGCCGTGGTAGCTTAGTATAGCCGTGGGGTGGAGGATAAGACATAGGCATCTTTGAAGAGGGTGGAAAAGAGGGCGTATGATTATCTACCATCATCTTTCCCTTCCTAGCCTTTTCTCGACCCCGAGAACTAGTTAGGTCACTGTTACCTTGACCCTTGCCTTCCATATGTATAATATAATACATATTTAGATTGAAACATATAAGAAACTAGCTATAAAATGAGAGTGCTTTGAAAAACCAACTTTTTAAAGCTCATTGACGTATTGTTCCTCGTCCGAGAATTCTTCGTCCTCACCTGTTTGAGCTTCATCAGTTGATTCTTGTCGTCATTTTCTATAATTGTTACTTCATTTAAATCAACTTCTTCCAGTATGCGTTCAGAATGTTCCAAATCATTTTCTAACTGATCGTCCACTATTTGGTGAACATTGTAGATATCGTTTTGATATGCAACACTTCTCGACTTCCACCATACCTACAGGCTTACTTTTTATTATAACCCACCAATCGGACTTATTCCACCACAATGGATACAGAGAATAATACACTTTCTTAACATGTTATGTGCAATTATGAAAGGATCATAGCGATCACACTTCCTCATATGATTAACCTCAATTATGTTGTATTTCTTGTGTACTCTTGTACCTCTTGCTGGATTTGGGTTAAACCACTTGCATCTAAAGAGTATCAATTTCTTATATGTCCAAACTGTATATTCTAGTTCTATTATTTCATTGAGCACACCATAATAATCAATATCTCCAACTTGGTTGCCATCACCACCTTGAACCCATGCCCCGCTATTGTTGCTACTTTTTATTTTTAGATCAATCCTCTATATGGAACTTATAACCATTCACAATGTACTTAGACATTGTTGTGACCTGAAGCCCAGGTCCCCACAATATATCTTTCAAAAATTTATTTATACCATTATTTGGATTATTTACCTATATAGTGTTAAAAAAATTCATAAGTTAGCATAACTTACAAATATTATTTACCTACATAGTGTTAGAAAATTATCAGGATAAACTTACAAATTGTTTGAACCACGTATCAAATCTCGTATACACAACATCATGGCCAAATTGACCCACGAAGTGACTGTGACACATAAACTATTTTTAGTAGTTTCATCAAGATGTAATCATAGTAAATTTTATATTTTGATAACTAATAAATCAATACTTGAGAAATGGTACAACCTCGGGACAATTTAGCAATACGTGAAGTGTAGCTAACTTGTACTCAATATCGCTCAAACTTCTATTTCTAACATCCTTAGAACATCGGCCTGGTTCATTGAATATGGACATTGGTGGATATAATGGATCATTCACATATTCGTCCGTGTGCCTATTGGGCCTATTCCTAGAGCATGGCACGTTATTCGCAAAATAATAAGAACAAAAATGAGCAGTTTCCTTTGCAAGATAAGCTTCGCATATATATATCCTTCAATCATATTCCTCTACTTAACAAATTGTTTACATTTGTCAATTGTCCTACATAATGTCATGTTAGCCAAGAACATTCAAATAAAATAGAAAATTACATCAAACTTATAATATTACCTCTCAAAGGGATACATCCATCTGCATTGAACATGCCCTCCAAGTCGTGCCTCTTGTACAAGGTGGATTGGAAGGTGTTCCATCACATCAAAACAACCACATGGAAATGTTTTTTCCATCTTACAAGAAGTTACACGAATGTTCTGATCCATCCGGAGTAGGTTGTCACCACCCCAAACCCGGACGCGGTCGTGATAGCACCTCTCGTGAAGATAAGGCCAGCCGACACATTTTCAATTCAGCTTTAAGCAGTTTAACAATAAGAAACAAGTCTAAAGCATAATAAATGAGCTCAAAGTAGCAGATAATAATATAACTTTGTGACGACCCAGCCAGTCGTCTCATGAGTTACCGCTATATTTTCCCCATTTATACTTCTTTATGCTTTATTTATCCGTGTTATGTGGTATCGGGTTGGTCGGATCGAATCCGGAATGGGTTTTGGTAAGGTTGGAGACACTTAGACTCTAAAAGAAGCTTTAGACTTAGAAAAGTCAACCGAGAGTTGACTAATTAGTAAACAACGTCGGAATGCAGATATTATGGCTCGGAAAACTTTGTTAGGTGATTTGGGACTTAGGAGTGTGTCCAGAATTGTATACGGTGAAATTAAAGGACAAAATTTCCCGCTGTCTAGATATTCCTGATGCATGCCTCGAGATTTCGAGGGTAGGAGATTGTGATATTGTCGTCGACCTCGGGGGTTCGTCGAAGCCCAACTCGGTGAAAGTAAAAGATGAAGCCAGGATAGAGGAAGAAACCCCCTAGGAACACAGCTATATCTGACAGCCCCGGCATATCTAGAGCCTAGGCTGTGGCACCATGTCAATCCATCCCATCACCGTACTTTGCATTTATTCTCCATTACTTGTAACCGACACTCCCCTCCTATATAAAGGGGACTCGCCCCTCCTTGTAAGGGGTTGGATGTTGCTCCATTTCTCCATAAGTGAAATAATTTCTCTCTCTCTCTCTCTCTCTTTTCTTCTAATCCATTCGTTCCCATCGGCCCGAGGACACCGCGCGTTCATTATTTTCTTATTTGCTCTATGCCCGTCTAGCTATGCAATGGCCATAAGGAGCCTTACTTAATAGTATCTTTTCTTGTTATCCCTTCCCTGATTTCCCCGATAGCACGATCACAGCTCGAGCTTCAGCCCCGAGGCCCCCATTGACCTACTCCGCGTCCAACCAGCAAGCCCTTTCAGTTTGCTTACTGCCTCGTCTTAGATCGTATTTTATAGCTACACTTAACACTTTTAACATCAACTACCATAAAACTAGCTTGAGAATAGATCACGTATTTTTGGAATCCCATTTACAAATTTAATTGTTGTTACCATTTTCACAGTAAACAGTTTGGCGCCCACCGTGGGGCTAAAAATAATAGTGATTATTTTCTTGTTGGTTTCTTCATGTAAACACACATTATCCTTCACTCTTTTCTTGACCAGGATCTTTCGATTTTGGGTTAATGTCTGGCTCGGTGAACAAAATCGAGAATGACTACCCCGAGAATCACGGTGGAAGCAGTATGGCTATTTCAGCGGTTGACGCTATGCCACAGGACCCTGATAATGCATTTAGGTTGAGCCAAGAGGATGCGGGCTTGCAAGGCGCGCGACAAGTCGACGAAGCCCCGTGCACCAACGATATCATACATCCCGCTAACCAGCAGAAACCTCAAAAAAACCCTGTCCGGTTGGAACGGGAAGTTAATTTTCATATTATCCTTGAAATGTTGTAGGAACAACAACTGTCCATCAGTCAGCTGCGAGATCACCCGGAGACTCCCGACGCAGTAGCAACGTGGACACCTTCTTACGATGATCCGGAATATAAGAGGTCAAATGACGACGAACCGGCGACCGATCCTTGTGCGGTAGAGATACTGGGGAATCTCTTCAAAAAGATCAGATCAGGTTCGTGGGAGTTTCTACAACAATCCCCTATCGGGGGAACAACTCCGAAACTCGCCTCGCAGAAACCCAGAACACCAGAACTCCCCGAATGCGATAGGGCCTTGGCTCCCTACGGGCACTCCACCACCCTCGCGTGCTCGTTTGAAGGCAGTAACCCCCGAGACGACAGGTACAAGCCCTTCTTTCTGAGGAACCACAAAGATACTCTCCCAAAGGAAACTGCGACACCGCGCTGCCACCTAGCATCGGGCCTCACGGACTCACTTGCCATACCAGCATGGTCTTTCGCGGAAGCATACACCTATATCGACAAAACAATACAAAAAAGTCCCGAGACACCCAAGGCCCAACAAGGAAATAATGAAATATCGCGAATAGCCACACCCTACTTCCCGATAGGACGAATGAGATGGCTCCCAAATTCGAATGGTTAGAAAGCACAGGACTTCGCCCGAAGCCTAAACAAGGCACACCAGATGGCTCTGGGACATTATAAGCAAAGACAGATCAGGTATCCGACCGAGTGCTAGTTGAGTGACTGCACTCGGTGTCAGCCTCAAATCAGAACCGTAGGGAACCATCCGGGAACCTCATCGGGATCAGTATATCCAAGCAGACCACCGGCAAAGAAGCTGATGCGAAGCAGATGGAGATATCACCCATACGCAGCAAGTGAAATGAATGACTTGAGGTGCAACTTACCTCACAAAGGCAGGGAGATGGCCCGATGGCAGCATCCTCGAGGAACCTCCAATGGAACTAGGTTCAACAAAGCGTAGCTGGTAAGGAAACCCCGCCCAGCCAGGCACGATTTCCACATCGCTACATCAATTATCGTGATCACCATAAGCGAAGCCGGAAGCGTCGGATGGCCCGGACCTGTTCGACCGAAACCCTTGCAAAAGAAATACATCTCGGTGCGGGAACCACAGGGCGCATGAGGCCGCCAGCTCTGGAGAACGATGACCGTGCTATCCGACGGGTAACGCCACCAAGTATCATCAAGTGTTCAGGAAGGAAGGAGACCAGGAAAAGTAAAGACGACAAGCCACAACGTATTGCCACGGTAGTAAAAGGGTGACGGCGCCCTTCAAAGGTCCGAAAAATGCATAAAGAAAGTATCCACCGTCGGGCCGGCGGATCCTGGGAATATACTCAACGAGTACCCTTAAATCTAAAGGGAGGGAAGCCTAGACTCCACCTCAACCTCGTATTAACACACTGGTAACCTCTCTTTTTCCTTATTTATCTTATAAAAATTGTAGCATGACCGTGAATGCAGGAGGTTCGACTAATCACGCCAACGTCGTCGGGCCAAAGACGATAGGACCGTTTGGACCAACGAACCGAATCGTCCCCGCACTTCAAACCGTTGATGGACTCCGGACGGTGGTCGCCACAACTATCAGGAAAACAGCTTCCCTCTATACAGCTCGCTTGAGTTCGAACCGGGACGCCGAGCTCGCGAAGTGCGGACATGTTATTCAAACGGAAACGGGTACACTGCCTGGAGGCAATTCCAACATCACTCGGCCAAAGGGATGGGACTCCCCGACAAAGGTAGAACCAAGGCATCCAACGAAAATCCACAGGCGGTGGTTGGTAGTTCCTCACCATATAACTAGCCGCGGACGTCGACTCATCCGCCCTTTGAGGTATCTAAAGGCAAACGGAACCGCATATTCGACTAAGCCTAGTTGAACGCGGAAAAATGCTACATTAGAGCTCGCGCCCCGGAATGGCAGTAAAGGACCAAGCCTCGAAAACATTGCCTACACACCTCGCGGCAAGGGAGGATTACTTTGTCTCTTAATTGTTCCTTTCCTCTTTTACTAACCTATGTGCAGCCAGCCAACCAAGGCATTCAGAAACCCTAAACTTCATTCGAAAACCCGAGGTCTCTACGGGATCGCCCAAACTCTCTATCCTTGAACGTGCTATCAGCCCGAAGGAGGCCCCGCTAGGAAAATTGTTCGTAGAGCAGCGTATCCTCCAGAAGAGGACCCGATGAGATCACTGGCCCTCCATCTATAGTCAGGCGACATACGACGGGTCTTTCTTAAAAGGGCATCGGCCTTTTGGAAGGGCCAATAGATGGCAAGGTAGGCTTCAAAATAGAACCATACAAGAAGATCGAATGATTAGGGGAGCCGAACCCGTGCGGGCCGAGCTCATGTCAACGAGATAACATGTATTTACAGCCTATATCTACGCCAAACAATGAAGAATATATGTGTATCTTCGGCACTCCATCACAACCTATATCTTCTCCAAGCAATAAAGAATATCTTCTCGGCATTTCCTATCTCGAGAAAGATTATTTCGACATATTCATAGTAAATGCTTCTCCATCAAAAAGATCTGATATACTCGGAGACTTAAACAATTCAGCACCCAGCACCCCCATGACCCCAGGTTCGGACTCCGCGCTCACGAAGCCCTCACGATACAGCTCCAACTTTACAAAAGGCGGTATTCAAGCCTAAACTGATCCGACATAATCGGAGACTCCATGTAAGCAATTCGATAACATGCACGACCCTAAGGTCGGAACTCAGGGCTCATCGAGCCCCTAGAAGGCAACTCCGAGCTCATGAGAAGTTGTCTTCAAGCTTAAACATACTCGATGACTCGGAGACTGCTACCAATCTCCACGCAACTAGAAAAATCCAAAATTGTAAGACCCCAATGGGTAGCCTCGGCCCAACCAGATATATTCTACAAACTGTAAGACCTCAACAGGCATGACAAACTGTAAGACCTCAACATGCATGATAAAACTGTAAGACCTCAACAGGCAGGAAAATCGCGATATTTGGGCTATACGTCGCATTTGTAAGAATCCCTAAAGGGCATACCCTCGACGTAAGAATCCCCCGATATTTGGATAAAAAATGGCTATGGCCAAACGCGTATGACTACGGTCAAAACGGCTGACACGGCCCATATAACGTGACTCGAGGACGCCCGACTGTTGCTAAAGAATTGCAGGCCTTTACTCTAATATACTTCGGAAAGAACCGGTTAGAACAGGCTTCCCTACACAGACAAAAATGAGACCGACAATGTTAGCTCCAAAAAAATGCAAAGCATCGATCTACTCAACCTACAAGCTATGAACCTTATGAGGAGCTCGAATCATCGCCGACAACGACTTGAAATTGAGGTTCCTTTGGAACCGACGACGGGTCAGGCAAAATATTGCAAAAATACCTTAATGAGAGGATACAAAGCCTACACAAAGCCCATGGGCAAAAAATAGCATAAGCACCATTGTCACCAGCTAAACAAGCGTACGGGCCACATACTAAAAGGTCTCTACGACCAAATAGTGTAAGAGCCATTGTCGCCAGCTAAAGCATTTTGACAACTTGAGGATTAAAATGAGCTCGAGTCGTAACCCGATTCAGAGACCAGATCTAAAATAGTTAACTACGCAAGCCTACGGGCCATATACTAAAAGGTCTCTCCGACCAAACGGCATAAGTGCCATTGCCAGCCATAAATTTAAGGTACTTCGAGGGTCAATTATAGCTCGGATTGCAACGCGACCTGGAGACTGAGCCAAAAAATTATAATGTGTCTAAGGGCACGACATAAATGCCACTAGCGCCGACCAGGAAATTGGGAAAACTCATGAGTTAATTACAACTCGAGTCGCAACTCGATTCGTAGACTGGACCCGAAAAAATAGCAATACACCTAAGAGCATGGAATACAAGCCACTATTGCCGGCCAGAGAATCAGGGAAACTCAAAAGGTCAATTATAGCTCGAATCGCAATGCAACTCGGAGATTGGAACCGAAAAATACAGCATGCCTAAAGATGCGGCACAAATGCCACTGTCGTCGCTCGAAGATTTGATGAGATATAAAGGCCGATCGCAGCCCGAGTCGCAACACGACTCAGAGACTGGGTCGCTAAAAATAGCTAAAAAGCAATATGCCTAAGGGCGTGGCTCGGATGATACCATCATCAGCCAACTAAATCCGCAGGCCACGCGACCGCAGGATCACTTCTGCCCAGAAGCACAAAGGGTCGTCACCATCTGACCATGTTGGCAGGGAAAACCTAAGGGTTTACTGGAGCTCGAGTCACAATATGAATCGGAAACTGAACCCAAAATAGTCGAAATATCAAATGCCCAAGGGCACAAGATAAATACGACTACCACCCACACGGGCACAAACAATATAAAGAAATAAAGGCTCAAGTCGAAGCCTAACTCGGAAACTAAGCCTAAATAGCCAGGCCAAGCACGGAGGCCCAGCACTTACTCACATCAATAATCACAGTTAGGGGTCCCCGAGACCGTCCGACCAGTTCTAAACTAAGAGGAACCTCGCCAAATGCAAGGCCAGCCTGCCTAATCAAAAGCAACAGCAGAGAAAAGGTATAGAAGAAATAAAACTTTAAAATTTCTCCTTAAATATCATGTGCACAAGAAAAAGCGTATTCTCCATCTACAGGCATGCCCTACATATCTTCGGAGGCAAGCTACAAAATGGCAAAATCTACACTTTGAGCTAAAGAGCTATAGCTTGCAAAAATTTCCCTCCGCGACATCGACGAGAAGCGGCCCAGCATTGCGTTCATCCGCTCGTGCTCGTGCTCGAGCCAATTCCTCCAAGAGAACGAAGCCCCTTTTCACCGATTTCTTTGAACACCTCCCTCCGGGCTTTTCAACGGACATATTACTCGATCCTCCGCTCCCGGTCCAGAGTTTGCTTCAGCTCAACTTTGGCGTCAGCGACATCCTTTACACAAATTGCCATTTCACGATCGGCCTTGGCTCGGTTTAGCGTCGCCTCCACTCGGGCATCAATTATCTCAATTCTGACCTTTGAGAGGTCCGATTCAAGTTTCCCAATCATATCTGATTGAACTTTGGCATTGTCTCTAGTCAAGCAGAGTTGGACCTCGAGGGCAGGGACATTGGCTAAAGCATTCATCTTCTCCAAAGCTCGTGCTTGCACTTGAGCCCTCCCCGCAAGCAATTCTGACGCGGTTGATGTCATCTTTGAGGTAGTCTAGAGCCTCCGACTTTTTCCGCAGTTGATACAGCAAAGAGGAATCAGCCTCAAGACCAAAAAGGAGCGAAACACACTCTACTAGAAAATTACCTGCTCTGCCAAATATCTCTCATAGTTCGACCTCCGATGCACCTCATATCGCCAACGCTACAGCTCAACTTCCTTATCTGCACTGAGGAGCCTATAGAACTCACCCCAACTTGAGAAAGAGTTCCACGTCGAGCCAGGGTACGGAGGTGAGCATCGGTGTATATTTCGAGCCCCCTTTTGAGTAGTGGTGCATAATCCGAACAATCAGCTACATGTGGGAGGAATCAAATCTCCATTTATCATCTCCTCAAACCAACAGAAGCAGGAAAGGTCGGCGTATCAACAACAACGATGATAGTAGGATGGCACATGTGCATCCGGTGGAAAGAAGCTCCGGTAGAAGGCCAGAAGACGACTCGAGAAAGCTCCTCCAAACGGCTTTATGGTCATAAACCATAGCCATAATGTTCAAAGGAGGAAAGAAGGAGATTAGAAAAGAAAAAGATAAGCAAGCCAAATTACACTATGAGATGGTGAAAAACAAGGCTAACGCACCCCCTATTTATAGGAGATTACGGCAAAGATCATCCATGCTTTAGAAGATTGACCGATGGGCGCAGTTAATACATCTACTAAAATTGAACCGGCGGTGTCACCTATGCCTTGGGGAGAAAAAATCAAAGAATGTAATGAATGAGGTCGAAAAGCACAAGCCAGAGGTCGCATCATCAGTATGACGTCGCTAAAAGAAACACGAGGAGTCATGTGTCAAAATCATTTCCCATCTCCTCTATATGGGAAACGCCAAGACTATCTGTATACGGTGAAATTAAAGGACTTAATTTCCCACTTTCGAGATATTAGAGAAGCATGCCTCGGGATTTTGAGGGTAGGAGCTCCTGATCTCATCCTTAACCTCGGGGGTTCATCGAAGCCCAACTCATCGAAAGCAAAGGACGAAGCTAGGATAGAGGAAGAAACCCCTAGGAACACGGCTATATCTGACAAACCCGGCCAACTAGAGCCTAGGTTGTGGCATCATGTCAATCCATCCCATCACTGTACTTTTCATTTATTCTCTATATACTTGTAACCGAGACTCCCCTACTATATAAAGGGGACTCGCCCCTCCTTGTAAGGGGTTGGATATTGCTCTATTTCTCCATAAGTGCAATAATTCTCTCTCTCTTTTTTCTTCTAAGCCATTAGTTCCCATCTGCCCGAGGCCACCTCGCGTTCATTATTTTCTTACTTGCTCTATGCCCGTCTAGCTATGCAATGGCCATAAGGAATCTTACTAAATTGTATCTTTGCTTTTTATTCCTTCCCCGACTGTCCCCGATAGCACGATCCCAGCTCGAGCCTCAGCCCTGAGGCCCTTATCGACCTACTACGCATCCGGCCAGCAGGCCCCTTCAGTTTGCTTACTGCCTCGTCTTAGTTCGTATTTTATCGCTACACTTTACACTTTTAACATCAACTGCCCTAAAAACTAGCTTGAGAATAGATCACGTATTTTTAGAATCCCATTTACAAATTTAATTGTTGTTACTATTTTCACGGTAAACAGGAATATTTTTGTGATGTCCCGTGTAGAATTAGGCTTGAATTGGCGAAAGTTAGTTTTTGGCAATTTCCGGTCGGTAGTGAAAAATAGGCTATCAGGGTCAGAATGGAATTCCGGCAGATGGAACAGGTTTGTAATGTCATTTTGGATATGTCTGCAAAATTTCAGGTCAATCAGAGTTGTTTTGGATAGTTTCAGCGTTGTTGAATGAATTTAGGAATTTCAAAGTTCATAGGCTTGAATTTGATATGATTTTGGTGTTTTGATATTGTTTTTGGTGTTTCGAAAGCTTGAATAAGTTCAAATGATGTTATGGGATGGGTTGGTATATTTGTTGATATTCTTCAATTTAGACTAGAACAAAAGTTGCAGCATTTTTTTCACCGCAGCATGAACAGTTACTAGGGGTGAACAGTACCCGATTATTTAAAACATAGGTGAATAGTACTCTAGTGAATAGTAAAATATGTGAGCAATATTTAAATAAACCCTCCGCGAGCGTTAAACCTTTTTACACCATTTTTGAACGGGAAAAGATTTTTTAGGCGATTTTGAAGAGAGAAAAGCATTGTTCATTGACTTAAGGATTTTGGACCGTAAAACTCAATTGTTTGTCATTAAGGAACAAAATATTAGTGTTTAATTCATGAACATCAGTAGAAAAAGGTGGAGATAGGGCTTGAGATTATGAGACTTTCTAGGGATAATTTAAGGGGTCAAACGAATTGCGATTTTTTAGTTCTTTATATGTACGGACTCGTGAGACGATGAAGAACATTTTGGTATAAAGTTTGTCTAGTTCCTGGATGCGGGACCGGGGTCAAGCTTTGACTGATTTCGAGTTTTGTGCTTAAAATCAATATTTTTCAATTGGAATTCATTCGTTTAGCATAATTTGATGATAAAAACTGAACTTGGTAGATTTGGAGCACTTGGAAGTTGGTTCAAGAGGCAAACGTGTTGCAGAGTAGCTTTTCGGGCTAGTTCGAGGTGAGTAACTATTTTAAATGTTGTTCTAAGGGTATGAAATCCCGGATTACACAACGTTCGACTGTGTTGAGGTGACGCACACGCAAGATGACGAGCGTGAGGTCGTGCACCGTTGGGGATTATGATTTAGTCCATCTTGAATGACTATTTTTCTGTATATTTGGTAGCTAATTGTTTGATATTAAAATACTTTGGGCTAAATGCCATATTTCGGCTTCGTGCCAACTGTTTGAACCCTTATGGGATCGTTAATGATATTTTCCTCACTGTTTGATTTCATACTTGTGTTCAGTCATGCCAGATCTTTCATTATTTTCAAAACTCAGCTATCTTAATCTTTTTTAGAAATCTTAAATGATGTTTTCAAGATATTTTGAGCTGAGCACCAAATTTTTACTATTGCTCGAAGGGCTTATGAAATTCAAACTGAGTAAGGCCGAGGGCCTATATTGTTAGGATACTTTTGGGTCGGGCTGCACGCCACAACAGTGATACACTGATTATGATAATCAGGCCGAGGGCCAGAGATTGTACACCATAAGGTGGCTTGATATTGGTATGAGGCCGATAGTCTGTTTATAATGCCACAAGGTGGCTTGATATTGCGCTTGGGCCATAAGGGGCCCCTCTAGGAGTTTGCACACCCCCAATGAGCGCGGGTACCCATTGTGACATGAGATATAGCCGAAGGCCTGGTATTGTTTTGTGATATTGCCCGAGGGGCTGATTTGATGTTATTGTGCTCGAGGGGAAGTTCTTATTTGTTTACCATTCCTAGTTGTTTTTCCTATCTATTGTTGACTGCTTAAAAAGGTATTTTTATGAGATTCATTGTTAAATTGTGTTACTGATTTTGTTATGCCTCTAATAGCTAAATGTTGTGTTTAACGTGATTTTATATCATTCAGTCTTCATTTATTCTTATTACTTACTGAGTTGGAAGTACTCACTTTACTCCCTGCACCTCTATGTGCAGATTTGGGTGCTACAGGTCATGCTACTGAGGGTTGATATTTCCAGCAAATCATCGGAGGTTTACTAGGTAACTGCTTGGCGATTCGCAGCCCAGTGCAACCTCCCTGTATCATATTTCTTTTCTGATTCAGTTATTTTGTAATGGAGTACTCTTGTAGACCAGTAGTATTGTTTTAAATGCTCATGACTAGTGACACCCCAATGTCGGGCTATGTTGGCTTTTAGTTCCGTATTATACTGTTAAATGATTATTTTGGGATTTTATTTTTGACTAAAGACTTAGTAGTTATTATTTTAACTGCTTAAAGTGAATTGGAAGTGAGTCGGCTGTCCTTGTCTTCACCACAGCCACCATCACGACTAGGTTGGGTTTAGGTTCGTGACAAGTTGGTATCAGAGCCTAGGTTACATAGGTCTCACAAGTCATGAGCAGGTTTAGTAAAGTCTCATGGATCGGTACAGAGATGTCTATATTTATCCTCGAGAGGCTGCAGAACCTTTAGGGAAAATTCCATATTCTTGAAATTCTTATCGTGCGAAATTATTGATCCGAAAACTAAACTTATGTTTATTCTATTCTCTCACACATGGTGAGGACACGCGCTACCAGTTAGGATGGACGACCAACAATGCCACCTATTGGAGCCACTAGAGGCCGAGTACGCAGTCGAGGCTGTGGTAGAGGCAGAGGTGCAGCCCACACAGCAGCTGGGGAAGCACCTGCAGATCCACCAGCTGCCCTAGTTCAGGATCAGGTCCCGGTTATGGACGCTCCAACAACACTCTCTCAAGCACTAGTTGTGCCCATTGTGATTTCGGGTCTCCAGGAGACTTTGGCCAAGATATTGACCATATGTATGAGTCTTGAGAAGGCGGTCATAGTTTCTACTGCCGTATCCACTTCTCAGGCAGGGGGAGGCTCTCAAACTCCTACCGCCCGCACACCCGATCCGATGGTTTAGGGAATGCATACACCAGAGGCACATCTAGCCCAACCGATTGTAGATGCTCAAGATTATGTAGTTCCTGCTCAGCCTACGACCTTCGGTTGTGCAGAGGGCGAGGATGCCCACGGTTTCTTAGATAAGTGTCAGAGGATGCTTCGTACAACAGCTATTCTAGATACTAGCGGGGTTGCTTTCACTACTTATCATTTTTCTGGAGATGCTTTCAATTGGTGGGAGGCATTTGAGAGGCGTTGGCCTGTTAGTGCAACAACTCTTTCCTGGCACCAGTTCTTCGTTCTCTCTCTGGAGAAGTATATGCCGCAGTCACATAGGGAGCAGCTGCGTAGGGATTTTGAGTGGTTACGTCAGGGAGAAATGACTATGATGCAGTATGAGATGAGGTTTACTGAGTTAGCTCATCATGCGATTTGGTTGGTCCCGATAGATAGACAGAGGATTAGGAGGTTTGTTGATGGCCTCACTTATCAGCTTCACATTCTTATGACTAGGGAGAGGGTAACTGGTGCTACGTTTTAGGAGGTTGTGGATATTGCCCATGAGATTGAGTCTGTTTGTCGCCAGGAGCGAAAGGAGAGGGAGGCCAAGAGGCCTCAAGGATCTAGAAGTTATAGTGGTGCTCCATCGAGAGGTCAGTTTCAGCACGACAGAGGCCGTCTATTCAGGCAGGCTCAGCCAGCTCGCCCAGGTTATCGTTGGACATCATCGGGTCATGGATATCAAAGTTCTCAGTAGGGCCAGTCATCACATAGTCCCTTCCAGCTTGGAGTTCATCTTGTGCTCTATCAGTTCAGGGCTCTTCTACGCCAGGTGTATTTGCTAGTCACTCCAGTGCGAGGGGTTCCCTTCAATCCCCTTCTCCAGCACCTGGAAGTTGTTATGAGTGCGGAGAGATGGGTCATATGTAGGGGCAGAGCTATGTGCCGTGAAAATGGTAAGAATAATTAAATTTTTAAATAGGATTCTAAATATGCATGATCTATTCCCGAGCTAGTTTGTTAATGCAGTTAGTGCTAAAATGTGAAGTATAATGACAAAAAGTGAGTTAAGCCCTGTAATCGAACCAGTAGGGGGATATTGCCCGGGCGTAAGGTCAACAATAGATACCTCAAGGCCGAGGTTTGAGCCTATCTCCATCTATTGAGGTCAGTAGGGTCGATGCAAGCACGTATCTCGTTATACTAGAATCGTGACTGATGTCGACAAAGTAAAGAAGAACTGCCGATGGAGTAAAGCAGTGGGAGTAGAAATTTCTGCCCTTAGTGATAACATTACCGGCTTCAAGGATGTCTTTCTTTACGTATACACTTACCCATTCACCCTAGGTCACAACAAATTCGTCGAATCTCCTCCTTTAGAAATCGATTCAATGATCCTCGACTTCTGCACTCAATATTGAGTGACCCTTGGCAAGATCTACCCGTCTTTTTGGACGATTGTGTTGATGCTCAGGCACTTTACTAAAAGGCTCGCAGGTGAATTTTTCACCCTCATCCATCTAATCAGATTATACCGCCCTCGGTTGTATCGAGGCTTGATCAAGCTTCGACAACAGTCCAAAAAGTCTTTCTTCATAAGTATTGATGAAGGGAAGGACCAGGGTGGATGAGTCGATTTGTTCGAGTGAGAACCTAAGATATCATCCCAACCCGATGGATGCCCTTTCCCGAACGGTAGAACGATCAACGTAAGTGCATTTCCCTTTAGCCATTTCTCAATTATTCTTTTGAGTGTTGTGATAGCCTCTTTGAGGTCTCTTCCAGCTTCTGCTTGGCACACTGAGGAGGTCCCAAACTTGGAAGGATGGATCGAGCATTTGGATAGAAGGTTCCCATATCGCCTCCAGTCCTGGACCATAATGGCTAAGAAGCATTGGGTGGCCAAGAATCACAGTGAGGTTTCTTTACTGCACGTGCCCCGTATTTTGTATTCCCTCTGCGCTCTAAATAAAGTCGTATCACATTTATCATGTTGGTGTAGGCCTCAGAGAGAATATGCTAATGTGGCCACCCACTGATGGTGAAGCGGAAACCTTAGGGCCCGACACAAGCAATAAAAAGAAAGTCAGGGTGGCGATTGCTCGCCCAGATGAGACTGTTATCCTAACCTCTGGGCCGAATCCTAATGTCGAGGGGGAAGATGATGATGACAGTCCATTGAGTAGGAGAGCGTGGCCCATCGAGGGGGGTTTGCAGGTGCCCCTGTCAGAGGCTGCTGAGTCCCGGACGGTTGGGACCGGCAGGGCTAAGGAGCCGGAGGCCCTTGAAGAGGACGTCGATGTGGCTTCGAATCGCACGCCCAGAGTCAATGTAGCTTATGATAGCAAGGCTATGGATTCAGATAGGTCGGATTTCGGGGCTTTCCATGGTTATGGGCTGTTATTCAAAGGAGATAAGGAATTGAAGGACTTTCAAGCCTCTTTAGAGGCGGCGCTTCAGGAGAAGGCTGCTCTTGCTGTTCAGGTATTCTGCCTTTCTCATATCTACTTATTCTCCTAGTATATATATGTGTTCTGTATTCACATATTCATCATCTTGCTTCTTACTGAAGGTCAAGGCGAGCAGCTCGAGGATCGATGAGTTGGAAGTGGAGTTCTCCGGGATGAAGGAACGGAGTGAGATAGTAATCGGGGAATTGGCGACATCCCGGGGCCTTCTCTCAAATGCCTGTAGGGAGATTGCTGCTTTGGCCGTGGATAAGTTTGAGATCAAACGAGACGCTACTGCTTATAAGGAGGACGCGTCTACGGCACATGTGATGGCTCGTAACATATCTCTGGTGGCAGAGCAGAAACGGGTTCGAACTGTCCAACATGCCAGGCAAAGGGAAAGAGGGAGGACCTGGAAGAACTCGATGCCTTGGGCTTCGAATTATCTGCTAACCTGGAGAAGGCTCACGTGGAGGAAGAGTAGTCTTCGAGCCTCCCTTCACTTTTTTGTATGCCCCTTTTTTTTATTTTATATGTTCTCCCTTCTAGGAGACAAATACTGCAAAGATGTTTTTCCGTTTTGTCAATATATGAAATGAGCCTTCATTCTGGTAGTTCTTCTTACTTCAGAGCATGCAACATCGGGCCTTTGGAGCCTTTTTGTAGGTCGGAGCCGAGGTTTAGTCGATAACTCCTTCGAACCGACGTCGGGGATCTCTCGAGGTCCCCTGATTCCATAAATTATGTGGGAGCCTGGAATGATTCTGCTACTGCACTCCCCAAGGGGAGGGTGACGTTAATGCAACCAGAATTAATTGTCCTCTTTGGGAAATTGGGTAGTTGTTGCTTGGACCTTATATATTCGTCTATTCCCCCCTCAAGCGACGATTCTGTAGTTTTATGATAAGCTCATCTCTTTTGTAGAGCCTGGCGCTTTGTGCGAGTCTCTTCGCTCCTCTATTTTAGGGATTTTTTTGCTTGGATCCTCCTCTTCTTCTCATTATTCTGTCGTGGCCATATCCGCCACTTCAATACCTGATCCTCGGATGAAGGGGACTCCTCCCTGTATTCCACCTTTGGCTGGCGATAGTGGCCCTCTCCTAATGTCGAAGGAGCGACCCTCAGATTATACTGCCTCGAAGAGCGTTGCTGTGTCAGGGAAACCCCCCAATATTCCAGGACATCAGGAGCATGTGTTGAGGATTATTTCATCGGTCGTGCAGGAGAAACTCTAGGTGATTAGGAGAGAGTACGGATGGGGTGAAGGCATGTTTCTACAAGCCCCTTCCCCCGAGGAGGATGTCATGACATAAGTTGAAGGTTTCTTAAGCGTGTACACCCATGTTCTCGCGCCGGGTTCCCCGGATCGGGTTGTGCTTGAATTCTGTAGAAGGTATCAGGTAATGTTGGCGCAAGTTCATCCCTTCTTCTGGAGGATAGTATGGTCGATAAGGTATTTTTCGGACAAGGCTGGGATAGAGTTTACCTTTAGTCAACTCATAAGGTTGTTCCGGCCATTACGCTTTTGGGGCTTGGTGAGGATCATTGATGGATGAGTCAGTTCGTTCGAGTTCAGATGACCGACATTATCCTTGGAGAATTCTTATCGCTTCCTGAGAAATGGAGCTTTACACGTAAGCACGCTATCTGAACCGTCCATTTATTCATACGAGGTCGGACCCTTAATGATGTCTTCCTGTCCTTTATTTATAGCAACTCTTTAGTTGCCCGATGAGTTTCTCGACTTAGCCGAATGGTCTCGTAAGCTGGAAGCATGCTGGACTCAGGATAAGCGCCGGTGGAGAGATCTTTCAAAAGGGAGGTGGGAGGTAAAGCATCAAGGTAGGTGCCTGGCATTCTCTTCCCATCCATCTCTTTTCTTTTTCAGGGGCGACCTCCTTTTTGATGACTTGCTCGATTCCTTTATTGCATGTGCCAGAAGTTCATTCGAGGTGAGACCAGTGGTTCAGGAATCGAGGAGTGCTAGTAATAGGAATGATGTCCCGTGGTGCGAGAAGGCTCGTGGTGAGGCGCCTTCTCCGCAGCGGTTGAGAGGAAGCAATTCTGTTACGCCCCGAGACCGAGTAAACCCGACTAAGCAAGCTTGTTAGGTTTTATTCTACCCAAACAGATTCACGAATAAATAGGAGATGGACTCGATTAATCATACTTAGTAAGTATTTCATTAACAACTTCCATTTCATTTCCATTAGCAACTTAAATCATAATTATCAAAATATTAAAAGTTTTATAAACCTTTGCCAAACATCAATATTTCTACTTTAATTCCAATATTCGACACTGCCTATAACCTATCTGCAGAGCCTCTAAACCCAACTAAAGAGTAATGTAATATGGAAATGCCGGTAACAAGGCTGTGGCTATACCTCAAATACAAAGTACATGATAAACTAATGAAATGGGACCCCAAAACGAAGTGGGGCTCACCAAGTCAGCTGAAAGGATGATGCGGCACTAGCTGCAACCAACACTGCCTAGTATAGAAATACCTACATCCATTTAAAGACGTAGCGCCCCCGGCAAAAGGGACATAGTGCCATCGAATAGCACTAATATGTATAACTAAACACCATCTAATTAGAAAGAACTTTCATACAAGAATAAGAAATCACAAGTATTACTCAAAACTTTAAACAATCACCACATAATCAAAGAAAAGAATCATACAACTTCCACATCATTTTTCCATAGCTTTTAGTTTGAGGCATTTGACATTATTCATCATTTGTGCACAATACCACCGCTATCTTGAGCGGACTCCGATCTCGACCCGATCGGCTAGGTTTCCTCATTTCAGACATATACTTCAATCACAATCTCGTTTTCCCTTTTTCCGGAATTCACTCACAATACCACCACTATCTTGAGCGGAGTCCTATCTCGACCCGATCGGCTAGGCCGCCTTACCAAGGTGTTGTTCCCTTATCATTAATCAATTCATTTCATTTATATCATTTCATAGGCACTTGGGGCCACAACTTATCATATCATTCTTGGCACTAGGTTGAATTTTAGATTGTTCCCCCCGGCAAAAGGGACGTAGTGCCATCGAATAACACTAGTATGTCTAACTAAACACCATCTAGTTAGAAAGAACTTTCATACAAGAATAAGAAATCACAAGTATTACTCAAAACTTTAAACAATCAGCACATTATCAAAGAAAATAATCATACAACTTCCACATCATTTTTCCATAGATTTTAGTTTGGGGCATTTCACACTATTCATCATTTGTTCACAATACCACCGCTATCTTGAGCGGAGTCCGATCTCGACCCGATCGGCTAGGTTGCCTCATTTCAGACATATACTTCAATCACAATCTCGTTTTCCCTTTCTCCGGAATTCATTCACAATATCACCGCTATCTTGAGTGGATTCCTATCTCGACCCGATCGGCTAGGCCGCCTTACCAAGGCGTTGTTCCCTTCTCATTAATCAATTCATTTCACATATATCATTTCATAGGCACTTGGGGCCACAAATTATCACATCATTCTTGGAACTAGGCCGCATTTTACATCGTTCCCCATTTCAATATTAGCTTTGCCATTTAGGACAGTAGGTGCACACAAGAGTAATTTAAATTGGTAGCATAGATAAGACTTCATGTAGGTGGCACAACAATTCAACTTCAATCTAAATTTAAGGTCTAAGTATTTCAATACATAATTAATGTGTTTTCCCCTTTCAAGTTATCAAGATAGCACGTTGATCACGTTGAGACACATCTTTCATGCATATAAGGTTACAACACCAATTCATGTAAAATAATAATCAATGCAACAATTCAACTTTAACCTTACCATGTTCACACAAACACCAATGAAGCTCAATTTCTAAAAGACGAGGTTTTAGGCATACATACCTCAATATAGTTTTCCTTAATCCTTACAAAATTTCGGAACTCTTAGCATTTTGATCTATTGTACAAGAATTACAAATTGAACCAAGAATTAGGAACAAGATTAGGATTCTAGCTCGTTCGAACATATTATTAAGCATTAGGGGTGCATTGTGATCTTGTGTCCATTTTGAAAGAAATTTCTTCAATGATATACCCCAATTGTTGTCTCTTCAGTTCTCATGCTCTCCATACCCCATTATCCCTTGTGCATGCAAAGTTATTGGCCCTTTTTACCCTAGAGCTCAATTGCTAACCACTTATCTTAAATAGAATTTCGAAATTACAGATTATTGAACAAGTTCTTACCTTTTAAGAGAGAATACCTAGCAATTCTCTTAACAATCTTCAAGGTTTTGGGGTAAGAGTTGGGTGGGGATTATATGAAGGTCACTCTTTCTCTCTCTTGAACTCCTCTCCTCACTCTATTTTCAATAGAAATAACATAGAGAAGGTTGGAATGTGTGTTTTTAATGGAATGGGTTGGGTTTTAAAAATTAGAAAATAGGAGCCCGACTAACATATGTGATCGCATTTGCGATCGCAAATCTAACATGCGGCCCACAGAATGGACCTCACTATGCGACAGAAATGCAGTCCACATACCCGTTTTGTGGTCGCATAATACACCACAGAACTACTCCTTACCAAATTCCAAGGGAATTATGCGACAACTATGCGGTCCGCATATCGATTATGCGATCGCATATTTGACTGCATAGTTGACCTTAAAATGACCAACACATTGTTTCACTCTGCGACGACTATACGGTCCGCATTGTTGTTATGTGACCGCATTCTCGATCGCAGAATCTCACTTTTCTGGAAACATTATTCCTTGACTTTTTAATGCATAGATCAGTCCAAAGGGTTCGAACCGCGACTTTTACAATTTTCTAACATGTATTCCTAACTTGGAACTACGAGCTCTCGGGTTTTGAGTAGAAATTTTCATGTGACCTTACAGATTCGATCAGTCGGCCAGCTTCCGAGATTGAAGCTTCATTAAACATAGCTTCGGCCCTCGGTGAGGCTCATCGTCTTGGCCTTGCTGTGTGTTTTCAGCCAGGATAGGGACATTCTGACCCGGTGCTCCTTTCTTTTCTCTTCACACACCTGGATATTCTTTTATAGGCTTTCGATAGTCTCAAAGTCGAGCTGCTTCATCGCGAGGCCCAGCTGCGAGAAGCTCAGAAAAGGTAAAAATCCCTCAAACTTCTCTGCGTGGCAAAGGAAAACGAGCTCATTTCTTTATGGTGCAGGGTAGATCGAAGCCGTGCCCGGGAGGCCCTCTTGGAGAAATAGGTATACAGCCTTCTGTGTTGGCTTGTATTCCCCCCCCCCCCCCCCTCCTTTTTTTTGTCTTGTCAGCTTTTGAAGCACGGCTAGTCCAGTTGGAGGGCAGGGCAGATGAGCTGGAGCAACTCAGGGGCGAGGTTGGCAATGGCAAACGTGAATTTACCAAGCTACGATCATGCTTGAGTGACCATTCTGAAGCCAAAGAGAGAGCTTAGGCTGCGATATCTGTTCTTGAGGTTCAAATTCAGGCTGCTCGTGCAAATGATTCTGCTCCGGCAAAGATGATTGCGAGGCTCTTATCCTAGCTATCAAGGGCAAAAACCGAGGTGGCAAACGTTCGGGCTGAGGTTGTGATGAATAACACTCGGGCGGGGTAAAAGATGGTGGCCTATTCAAAGAGTGTCGATGTCGCTAGGGCTGACCTAAAGAAGGCCCTCAATTGTGTAGGCAATAGCAGGGAATATGAGAGATGTAGATTCCGGAGAGAGACACTCAAGGAGATTCACGCCAGAGGCTTCGATATTTCAAAGGAGATTGGAGCCAGAGGAGCAAAGTTCGATGCCAAGTTTCTAATATCTGATGATGAGGAAGAGGTTGGTGGGCCGTAGCTGCCGAAAAAGGAAGAAGGGGGGAATAAATATTCCATGGCTTCTTTGCTTTGTATATATATATCTCTCATTATACGATGAAGGCCGATATTTTGCTTCGTCATGAATATGTAACATTAAGAGGGGAAGCCCCACAACTTGTATCTTCTGTATTTATGCTTATTGGAGTTTTCACCGGACAGATTCAATCCCGGATTAGCCTTTAGGCTTGCGTACTTTGACTGTCTTTGGTTTCAGTCTCTGAGTCGGGTTCCGATTCGAGTTTAATACACCATTCGAGTTTTGCACTCGTTCGGTCTGGTGATATGGTTTTTGTTTCCTACACTTGGACGTTTTTTGATTTTCCAGGTCTAGTCTCCGATTTGCATTGCGATTCGATCTGTAATTAACCCTTAATCTTTTGTGATTTTTCGGTTGGCGATAGTGTCATTTATTCCATGCCCTCAGGCGTGCTACAATCGACCCATTCATTTTCTTGAGATTATGTCCGGTAGGAGTGGCATCGATGTCGCGTCCTTGGGTGTATTATAATTTTTAGGTCCAGTCTCCGAGCCGCGTTGCGATTCAGGCTATAATCAGCCCTTTAATTTCATTGAGTTTTCGGCCGACGATGGTGGCTTTTCTGTCGTTTGGTCGTTGAGACCTTTTAGTGTGTGGCCCGTAGGCATGCATAGTTAACTATTTTGTATCCGGTCTCTGAATTGGGTTACAATTCGAGCTTGCTTTAATCCTCAAGTTTTCAATTTTCAAGCTGCAATAATGGCTCTTATGCTGTACGGTCATAGAGACCTTTTACATTGTACGGTCATAAAGACTTTTTAATATGAGGCTCATAGGCTTGCTTAGCTGACGATAATGGCTCTTACGCTATTTTTCCCCGGGGGCTTTTTGTAGGCTTTGTTTCTGCTTTTTAAGGTCTTTCTAAATATTTTTGCCTGACCAGTCGTCGGTTCTGAAAGAACCTCGATTTCAAGTCATAGTCGATGATGTTTTGATCACCTCGTAAGGTTCATGGCACGTAGGTCAAGTAGATCGATTCTCTTGCGATTTTGGAGCCGACGTGGTCGGGACTCATTTTTTCCTATTGAGGGAAGCCTATTTTTTAACCGGTTCTTTCCGAAGTATATTTGGATGATTTTTTAGCGACAATCGTGTGTCCCCGAGTCGCATTTTTTAGGTTGTATTGGACGTTTTGACCGTAGTCATATGCATTTGGCTGTAGCCATTTTTTATCCTAAGAGGCAGTTTTAGGCATCTACACCAAGGGTTTGCCCTTTAGGGATTCTTACAAATGCGACGTATAGCCTAAATTGCGAGATTTCATGCCTGTTGAGGTCTTACATTTTGCCATGCCTATTGAGGTCTTACAGTTTGTGGAGGATAGATCTGGTTATGCCGAGGGTGCCCTATAGGGTCTTACAATTTTGAATTTTCCAGTACAAGAAGATTGGTGGATGTCTTCGAGTCATCGATTTGTTTAATCCTGAAGATTGCTTCTCGTGAGCTCGGAGTTGCCATAAGGTCTTGATGAGCCCGGCATCCTAAACCTGGGGTCACCCGGGCACTGAATTTTTTAAGTCTCCAAATATCTCGAGATACATCTGGCGGAGAGGTCTTTGCTGTGAATACGCCGAAATAGCCTTCTTCGAAGCATGAAATGCCTAAAAATATTCTTTATTGCTTGGCAAAAATATATGTTGTAAATATATCATGTCCCGTTGTTGTGAGTTCGGCCCGCATGGGTGCGACTTCTCCGATTATCTGATGTGTTTATGTGATTCAGCATTGGAACATAGAAGAGAGGATTGCGATCTCATTGGATTCCCTTCTTGGGGGTAAGCTGTCCCGCTAATAATCTTGTTGGTGGAACCTTCTTCATGTTAAAAACTCGGTTGAGAAAAGAAAACTCGGCGGGTCCCGCGAGTGCCACGGATTCCCGAGTGGGGTTCGGAACCACCAAATGCCTCAGTTGACTGCCTGCAAACAGGTTAGCAAAAAGAAAAGAAAAGAAATTACAAACGGGTAGAGAAGTTCTTCCTTTCTGTGAGATGCGTAGTTGTGGAGCAAGCCCTGCCGCAGCCTTCTGCCACGTTCGACCAGGCCTGACCGAAGATGTGGTTCTGCTTACTTTTTGATCCCTTCAAGGGTAATGCCGGTGATGGGATACATGGTGAGGGATCTCCTCTCATCGCTTCTAGTTAAATACTTTAATCCCGCATTTGTCGTGGGGTTTCACCCCTTTAGTAGAGCACGATCGGAGTCGCCTCCGGGCGACGTATCTGCTGTCGTCTGTATAAAGTGTCTGCGCCATGTGCTCTCGCGCACCATCTCGAGCTCAGGCGGATTGCATAGAGGGAGCGATCGGATTATTGTGGCGATTGCTAGTAGGAACCTATCATAGATTAAGCGCGAGAGCGCTGTCGGTCCAGACAGCCCTATTGACTTTGGCCTGACATCGTTGGTATAGTTGGCCGAACCACTTGTACTCGTAAACACATGCATTAATTGAAATAAGTCAAATGAAAGAGGGGGTTACCAATAGGTTAATGCGATGTCAAGGTGGAGTCTCGGTGTCCTTTCCTTCGGGCGCGAGGGTATCCTTTAAGAGCATTTTTCGGGACCGCCCTTTTTCGGTGATGGGCACTTGCACTCTACACGCTACGGATCTTTGAGGGGTGTCATCGTGCTTTTATAGTCGTGGCAATTTGTTGTGTCTCACTGGCTCTATTTTTTCCAATCTCCTTCCTCCTGTGGAGCTGGATCTGGGTTTGTCCACTCAATGATGTTTTGTGGTGACTTTCGTTGAATGACATAGTTCTTGCTCTCTTTGGCCAGTGACCGCGAGCGCCACGTGGTTCCCGTGGTGGGCCATGGTTTCCTTGGAAGGGTTTTAGTTGAATAGGTCTGAGCCGCCTAGCGTTCCTGGCTTCGTTTACGGTGACCACTATGCTTGGTACTGCAATGTTGAAATCGTACTCCATCGGGAGAGGTTTCCTTGCCAGCTTCTGCTTGTTGAATCTGGTACCATTGGAGGTTCATCGAGGCTGCTGTCCTTGGAATACAGACTTGTTATTGTGAGGCATGTTGCACCTCGAGTCATTCCTTCCATTCGCGGCATATGGACGATGCCTCCATTCGCTCGGCATCAGCTTCTTTGCCGGGAATCTGCTTGGATATGCCGAACCCAAGGAAGTTCTTGGATGGTCGTCTATGGCCCTGATCCGAGACCAGTGTCGGTTGATGGCATCTAACCAGATCTTGGTAAGATATCTAACCAGGCTTTGCTTGAAATACCCTGGAGCCGTCGAGTATGCGACGTTTTGGTTATGGGCAAAGGCCTGTATTTCCCAGCTACTCAAAACCGGGAGTGATCTCATTCATCCTATCGAGGAGCGGTGTGTGGCTTCCCGCAACACTTTATTTCTTCTTCGTTCGGCATCAGGTGCATTGGTCCCTCTTGGTATTGCCTTGATAGCACCGGCGTGTTCTTCCGTAGAGGACCGTGCTGGTATAGTGAGCGGCTCCACGAAGTCAGGTTTTGAGCAGTGGCGCTACGTCATGGTTTCTTCGGGAGATTTTCTTCGAATCTCCTTATCTGGATGGGCTCCATTTCAACATTTTAGAGGTCGTTGTCCCTGGACAAGCATGTGTAACCGATAATGCGCCCATAAGGATTCGAGGTCCTGTCACACCTAGGGAGATTCGTCATTTTTGACTTTTGTGAAATGAGTTTCGGGATCATATCTTTGGGAGACGGATGGTGTAAGAGTTTCCGCGAGCATGATTCGATGCTTTCAATGAGGTCTTCCAATATCCTTACTACGACGGGGTAGGTTGTCGGTACGTCGGTGCCCAATTTCTCAGGTACTGGCTTGACATAATGATATTTTTCTGGTGCTACCGCGTTAGGAGTCTCCGGGTAACTCTAAAGCTGAGCGATAGCGAAATGTCGTTCCCGCAACATTTCAAAATAATATGAAGATTAACTTACTGTTCTACCCGGGCTGGGATTTTTTGGGCTTCCTGTTGGTCAACATGTTGTATGCCATCATTGGTGTGCGATACTATGTTGCCCCACTGCGCGACATGCCAGCCCGTGTCCGTTTGAACCGATCTAGATGCGTTATCGGGGTCTTGCGGTATCGCGCCAGCCGTTGGAATGGCTATATTGTTCTCTCTGTGATTTGTGGGGTTGTCATTCTTGATTTCACTTACCGAGCTAGATATTAACCTGAAATCAAAAGATCTTGGGCAAGAAAAAAATGTGAAAGATAACGTGCGTTCGAGTTACGAAACTTGCAAGAAAATAATCACTATTATTTTTAGACTCACGGTGGGCACCAAACTGTTTACCGTGAAAATTGAAACCAGAATTAAATTTGTAAATGGGATTTTAAAAATATGTGATCTATTCCCGAGCTAGTTTGTTAAGGTAGTTAGTGCTAAAACATGAATTATAATGATGAAAAGTGAGTTAAGCAAGGTAGTAATCAAACCAGTAGGGGGTTGTTGCCCAGGCGTAAGGTCAGCCAACAGATACCTCGGAGCCGAGGTTCGAGCATATCTCGAGCTATCAAGGGCAGTCGAGAAGGGGATAATAGGAAAAAATATAGCTAAGAAAGGCTCTATACTATCAATATTGAGCGAAATAATAGAGAACAAGCGAGAAAATGATAAAGTGTTAAGGCGACCTCGAGGCCGATGAATATAGACAATTTAGAAGAAAGAGAGAGAGAGATATTATTGCATTTGTGGAGAAGTGGAGCAACATCAGTCCCTTACAAGGTAGGGTGAGTCCCCCTTATATAGGAGAGGGGACTCGGTACAGTACAAGGCGTATTAAATGAAAAGATACAGGGATGGGATGTCTGGACAAGACACCAGAACCTATTTATTCTGGCTATCTCCTCAGGAGTTTCTCGCCTTCGTGACTTCTGCTAGTTCGCGAACAGATCCTCCAACCCTCGAGCCAGTGCTGGGCAGCGGATGATACTCGAGATAAGGAGCTCAATCACGATCTTATGGCCTCGATATGTTGTTTGGACACTCTGAGCATACCTCAATGGTGGGGAATGGATTCCCCCGATTTCACCGCATACAAGTGCCCTAGTCATCTCACGAATTCATCTTAGTAGAGGGGTCAGTCATCAACTTCAGTGCCAGTTGCTTCATTACCACCCGCCAAGCCAGCTATGGGTGGAGGTCAGTCAACTAGGGATCGCTCTTGAGGGGGAGGCCGATCAGGTGGTGGTCAGGCCCATTTCTATGCACTTCTAGCAAGACCCGATGATATTGCTTCCGATGCTGTCATTACAGGTATTGTTTCAGTCAGCCACAGAGATTCCTCTGTATTATTTTATCCCAATTCCACATTTTCTCATGTGTCATCATACTTTGCCCGTTATTTAGGTACGCCCCATGAGTCTCTGGTTTCTCCTGTTCATGTATCTACCACGGTGGGTGATACTCTTATTATAGACCAGGTGTACTGGTCGTTTGTGGTGACTATTAGGTGTTTGGAGTCCCGTGTAGATTTGTTATTATTGTTTATAGTGGATTTCAATGTCATTTTAGGCATAGATTGGTTATCTCCGTGCCGTACTATTCTGGACTATCATGCCAAGACAGTCACATTGGTTATACCAGGTGTGCCACGAATCGAGTGGCGAGTCTTGACTGATTATATTCCCAGTAGGATAATCTCCTTCTTGCAGGCCCAGCGTATGTTTGGGAAGGGATGTCTTTCGTATCTAGCCTTTGTGAGGGATGTTAGAGCTGAGACCCCTAGTATCGATTCTGTTCCAGTGGTGAGGGATTTTCCTGATGTGTTCCCTGCAGACCTGTCGGGCATGCCACCAGACAGAGACATTGATTTTGGTATTGACCTGGTGCCGGGAACTTAGCCCATTTTTATTCCTTCGTACCATATGGCACCAGCGGAGCTGAAGGAGTTAAAGAAGCAGCTTCAAGAACTCCTTGATAAGGGGTTCATACGGCCTAGTGTATCGCCTAGGGGCGTGCCAGATCTATTTATGAAGAAGAAGGATGGCACTATGAGAATGTTCATTGATTATAGGCAATTGAACAAGGTAAAAGTTAAGTACAAGTACCCTTTGCCTCATATTGATGATTTATTCGACCAGCTTCAGGGAGCGAGAGTGTTCTCCAAGATTGATCTCCGTTCAAGCTATCACCAGTTGAAGATCAGGTATTTGGATATTCTCAAGACAGCTTTCAGGACCAGATATGGTCATTATGAGTTCTTGGTCATGTATTTTGGGCTGACTAATGCCCTAGCAGCGTTCATGCATTTGATGAACAACGTGTTCTAGCCTTATCTTGACTTATTTATCATAGTCTTCATTGATGATATTCTGGTATATTTGCGTTGTCAAGAGGAGCATGCGGAGCATTTGAGGGATGTGTTGCAGAGATTGAGGAAGGATAAGCTTTATGCAAAGTTCTCTAAGTGTGAGTTTTGCCTCGGTTCAGTGGCATTCTTGGGACACGTGATGTCCAGTGAGGGTATTCAAGTTGATCCAAAGAAGATATAGGCGGTTTAGAGTTAGCCCAAACCGTCATCAGCCACAGAGATTCATAGTTTTCTTGGTTTGGTGAGTTATTATTGATGGTTTATTTAGGGATTCTCATCTATTGCATCACCTTTCACCAAGTTTACTCAGAAGGGTGCTTCATTTGCATGGTCGGACAAGTGTGAGGAGAGCTTTCAGAAGCTCAAGACAACTTTGATCACAGCTCCATTGTTAGTTAGGCCGTTAGCTTGAAGTCCATATACCGTGTATTGTGATGCTTCGAGGTTCGGTATTGGTTTTGTATTGATGTAGGAGGATAGAGTTATTGCTTATGATCCTCGTCAGTTGAAGCCCCATTACAAGAACTACCCCGTTCATGATTTGGAGTTGGCTGCCATAGTTCGCGCGTTAAAGATTTGGAGGAATTACTTGTGTGGTGTGTCTTGTGAGGTGTTTACTAATCATCGTAGCCTCCAGCACTTGTTCAAATAGAAGGATCTCAATTAGAGGCAGCGGAGGTGGTTGGAGTTTCTTAAGGATTATGATATCACTATATTGTACCATGCGGGGAAGGCCAATGTGGTGGCCGACGCTCTGAGCCGAAAGGCGGTGAGTATGGGGAGTCTGGCATATATTCTAGTTGGGGAGAGACATCTTGCAGTTAATGTTCAGGCCTTGGCGAATCAGTTCAAGAGGTTGGATTTTTGGAGCCTAATCGGTTGTTGTCTTGTGTGGTTTCTCGGTCTTCCTTATATGATCACATTAGGGAGCGCTAGTATGATGATCCTCATTTTCTTTTCCTTAAGGACATATTTTAGTACGATGATGCCAGAGATGCGACCATTGGCTCTGATGGGGTGTTGAGGATGCAGAGCCGGATTTTTGTGCCTAATATAGATGGGCTTTAGGAGTTGATTTTGGAGGAGGCCCATAGATTGCGGTATTCCATTCATCCAGGTGTCACGAAGACGTATCAGCATTTGAGGTAGCACTATTGGTGGAGAAGAATGAAGAAATACATTGTGGAATTTGTAGCTCGGTGTCTTAATTGTCAGCACGTGAAATACGAGCATCAGAGACTGGGTGGCTCGCTTCGGCGGATGGATATTCCATAGTGGAAGAGGGAGAGGATCACTATAGACTTTGTAGCTGGACTTCCACGGACTTTGAGGAAGTTTGATACTATTTGGGTGCTTGTGGATCAGCTTACCAAGTCCACGCCCTTCATTCATGTATGTACTACCTATTCTTCAGAGCGGTTGGTAGAGATCTATATTCGGGAGAATGTTCGGTTGCATGGTGTCCCGGTTTCCATCATTTCAGATAGGGGCACTCGGTTCACTTTGCAGTTTTGGAGGTCTGTGCAGTGATAGTTGGGCATTCAAGTTAAGTTGAGCACAGCTTTTCACCCTCAGACGGACGGGCAGTCCGAGCGAACTATTCAAATATTAGAGGACATCTTGCGTGCTTGGGTCATTAATTTTGGAGTGTCATGGGATCAGTTACTACCGCTTGTAGAGTTTGCTTACAACAATAGCTACCAGTCGAGTATTTCGATTACTCCATATGAGGCTTTATATGGGAGACGATGTAGATCTCCAGTTTGTTGGGTTGAGCCCGGAGTGGCTAGGCTATTGGGGACAAACTTGGTGCAGGATACTTTAGACAAGGTGAAGGTGATTCAGGAGAGGATTCATATAACGGAGTCGAGACAAAAGAGTTATGCTTACAGGAAGGTTCGGGATGTGTCCTATGAGGTTGGTGAGAAGGTTCTGTTGAAGGTTTAACCCATGAAGGGTGTTATGAGATTTGGGAAGAAGGCTAAATTGAATCCTCGATTCATTGGACTTTTCGAGGCACTTAGGAGGATTGGGGAGGTTCCTTATGAGCTTGCTTTGCCACCTAGCTTGTCGAGTGTGCATCCGGTATTTCATGTTTCTATGCTCCGGAAGTATATTGGCGATCCATCTCATGCTCTAGATTTCAGCACGGTTCAGCTGGATGGTGACTTGACTTATCATGTGGAGCCAGCAGCAATTTTGGAGCGTCAAGTTCGAAAGTTTAAGTCAAAGGATATTTCTTCAGTAAAAGAGCAGTGGAGTGGTCGGCCCATGGAGGAGGCTACCTGGGAGACCAAGTGGGAGATGCGGAGCAGATATCCTCACCTGTTTGAGGCTTCAGGTATATTTATTGACTCGTTCGAGGACCAACGTTTGTTTAAGTTGGGGAGGATGTGACAACCCGTCCAGTCGTCTCATGAGTTATCGCTCCATTTTTCCCCATTTCTGCATATTTATGCTTTGTTTATCTGTGTTATGTGGTATCGGGTTGGTCGGATTGAATCTGCAATGGTTTTAGTAAGGTTTGAGACACTTAGTCACTTAAAGTAGCTTTAGAGTTAGAAAATTCAACCGAGAGTTGACTTTTTGGTAAATGACCCTGGAATGCGGATTTTATGGCTCTGATAGTTTCGTTAGGTGATTTGGCACTTAGGAGTGTGTCTGAAATATTTTTGTGATGTCCGGTGTAGAATAGGCTTGAATTGGCGAAAGTTAGTTTTTGGTAATTTCTGGTCGGCAGGGGAAAATAGGTTGTCAAGGTTAGAATGGAATTCCGACAGTTAGAATAGGTTTGTAATGTCATTTTGGATATGTCTGCAAACTTTCAGGTCAATTGGAGTTGTTTTCGATAGCTTCGGCATCGTTCGTGGAATTTAGGAATTGCAAAGTTCATAGGCTTGAATTTGATGTGATTTTGTTGTTTTGATATTGTTTTTGGTGTTTCGAAGGCTCAACTAAGTTAGAATGATGTTATGGTACGGGTTAGTATATTTGTTGAGATTTCTGAATGCCTCGGGTGGATCTCGAAAGGTTAACGGATCAATTTAGACTAGAAGAAAAGTTGCTCCATTTTTTTCACAGCAGCATGAACAGTAATTCGGGTGAACAGCACTCGGTGAACAGTAACTCGGGTGAACAGTAACTCGGGTGAACAATGAAATGCGTGAGCAGTATTTAAATAAACCCTCTGCGACCATTAGACCCTTTTACATCATTTTTTACCGGAAAAAGTGCTTTGAGGCGATTTTGAAGAAAGGAAATCATTGTTCTTCATTGAGGTAAGGATTTTTGACCCTCAAACTCGATTATTTGTGATTAAGGAACAAAATATCAGTGTTTAATACATGGAAATTCAGTAGAAAAAGGTGGAGTTAGTGCTTGAGATTATGAGACCTTCTAGAGATATTTTCTTTTTAGCTAGTTAGCCCCTTATTTGTTGACTTATTGCCCAAGTTACACCACTAAGTTGCTAAAATTCTGATTTGAATCCCATCTAGAATGTTCTAGGGAATTCTAAATCAGTTATTAAAAGATTCAGAATTACCCAACTTATCCTTTTATTCAACTGAAATTACCAAATCAACCAAACTAACTCTCAAACTAACCAAGGTTAGTCAGTCAAGGTTTAGGCTAATCAGCTATATCCAAACTAATTTAAAACAAAATTAACTAATCACATTAATTCTAATTAACCTAGGATAATCAGCGAGCTAACAATTAGCAATAAACGAACAAGATTAAGATCAATTTAACAGGAGCCTCTAAAGATCAACTAATTGAAATCAAATACGAAATCAGACAAACATAGACAATCAGAGCAAAACATAATAGAAATTAAAGCAAAAGAATGAAACAAAACAGACTTAAGAACTAATTAAAGCCCTAAAAATTCTAAATCAATCAAAGAGAACAATTGATCAGGAAGGAATATGACACAGAAAATCAAATGAACAAGAGGAACTTACTGTTTTCAATCTGATTTCGAAGTTAAAGACTCAACGATGTTATTAGTCTGTTGTAAGATCAAATGAACACCTGAAAACCTAAGCCAAGCCAAAATTCCTATAGCCCTCGAATCTGAACACTAACTCCGAGATTTGAATGGTTTTGGCTGGATTCGGAGTTTTTTGAGATATGGGAAGAGGCGTTCAAGGTGTGTCTAGGGTATAAGTTTGGTTGTGTTTGGGTGGCGGCTCCACCACCGGAGACCAAAGGCGGCAGCTAGCATTAGGGAATTTGGGGACGTTTAAGTGGGTTTTGAGAGGAAATAATGGTATTTCGACGATGGGGGGATGAAGACGAAGCCATGGTGTGACTTTGGGTGCCATCTGACGATTTAGGGTTTTGGGATCGAGACTTGGATTCAAGATTCGAAGAGCTTGGTGATGATTCGAAAGAAACTAACGGGGAATTTGAAAATAGGGGAGCGAGGGGAGGCTGTGGTGTATTTTTGGGGTCGTTTGGTAGTCGGCCTCCACCGTGAGGCGATTTCTGGCGGCAGTCAAAGGTGGAGCCGGTGGATGCATCTCTGATAGAGGGAATGAAGGAGATGACTTGGGGGGTAGGGCTTATCCGACCATTTTATATCGACAACCTCGTTAGTTCTCATCTGTTGGATGAGGGAAAATCAAGGGATGCAATCGATTTTGAAGGAACGGGGTCGTTTTGGTAGGGTGTGGGACTGGATTGGGTGAGAAATACTTTGGATTGGGTTGCAGTAATTTGGGCGCTTATTTTGGCCTGGGCAATTCAAAATTGGTCCACAATTCAACCCTTTCCATTTTAATTCCTTTTGATTAATTTTCTTTTGATTTAAAACTAAAACTAAAATTAATTCCTAAAATTCAACTAATCCTAAAACTGATTAAACACATATGATGATTATCACAAAACAACTTTAAAAGAAACACCACTCAAAATCAAGATCGAAAATTTAAAATGCAACTTAAACAAATTTTTTTTGATTTTCCATTTGATGAAACAATTACTTTCTTAATTAATCCTAAAATGTAGACTTAAAACGCTAAGTGCAGAGGTCAAATATTTTTTGTATTTTTATGAATTAAAGTATGGAAACAAAATGCCAACAATTATTATAAAATGTCACAAAAAACCCACAAAATTGCAAAATAATGAAAGAAATCATTTTGTTTGAATTTCTGGGAGTAATTCATATAGGGCAAAAATCACGTGCTCACACGGGCCACGTCTTGAAATTTGATAAAATTAACATCAATTGATTTCTTATCTCCCCACGAGTTCATACAGATCAAAAGTTCTGAAATACGACCACCAATGGTCCTTCAAATCAATCAAAGGTCTAAGTTTCTAAGCCCTAGTTCTCCCCAAATTTAACCCCTAAATTCCATTAATTATAGCTCCAATTCATGAAATAATACCATGGGAATGAGTTTTAGGTCCAAAATCCTTACCTCAATGAAGTTTCCTTAAGTCCAAACTCTCCGTCAACCACCCTGAGGCCCCCGGGACCTTAACCAAAAGCACAAACATATCCCATAACCTTTTTAAAACTTATACCAATCTTCAAAACACCTCAAACAACATCAAATCACCCAAAACTCATCGGATTCAAGCCTAAGTTTCTAAAATCTTCTGAAATTTGCTTTTGATAAAAAACCCAACCAAACCATGTCCGAATGACTTGAAATTTTGCACGTACATCCCAAATGATACAACGGAACTACTACAACTCTCGTTATTCCATTCCAACCCCTGTATCAAAATCTCACCTACCAATCAAAAATCGTCAAAATATCAACTTTGCCAATTCAAGCCTAAATCTACTCCGAACCTCCAAAACTCATTCTGATCACGCTCCAAAGTCCCAAATTCGCTTCTGAAGCTCTCAGAACCATCAGAGTTCACATTTGATCGCTCTAACACATAAGTCAACATACGGTTAACTTTTCTAACTTAAGTTTCCTAAAAAGAGACTAAGTGACTCAAACCTTACGAATTCCTTTCCAAACCTGAGCCAACCAACCTTATCACATATAGAACTGATAAACAAAGCAATAAGAAGCATAAATGGGGAAAATGGAGTGGTAACTCATGAGACGACTGGCCGGGTCATCATATAGGTTTTCTTCCCTTAATGTGGTAGAACACAAGTCTTTTAAAAACAAACTAATCTATATGATAGGTTTCCAAATTCTTTCACGCAAACCACAAAATGCAATAGGCACTAAGGTCTCCAGGAAAACATGACAGTCATGAATTTTCAAATGGCTCAACTTCCCTACCTCCATATCTACTTTTTTTCCAAGATTCGACGCATAACCCTTAGACATCATCAATTTTGTAACACAATAACAAATTTGTCGTCACCCCCCAAAGTGAATGTGTAACTTGCTTTGGGCTGGAACACCTTACCATTATTTGTTGTATGCAAGTATAATTCAGGCCGACTACAATATTCTTGTAAGTCCATTCTAGCCTTCATTTCTGTGTTGAACAAATTGTCAAAAAGAATTCTTCTCAATATGCATGACATCAAGTTTGTGATGGAGAAGATTATCCTTCCAATAAGGAAACTCCCAAAATATACTATGTTTCGTCCAATTATGAGTAATACCGTATCCGGGGAATCTATAAAAGGGAGCTTCAGTAACTTTACTGATGTTCCGGACCCTCTCCCGAATTTCCTCACCTAAAAGTATTAGAGGTGGAGAATCATATTCCTTTTTATTATTTTTGAATGCAATTTTCATCCTTCTAAACTCGTGATCATGAGGCAAGAATTGACGATGAAAATAAAACCATAGTTGCTTTCATCCATTTTTCAAAGTGAGCACTTTACTATTTTCCATGCAGTACGGACAAGCTAGCTTCCTAGCAGTCATCCACCAAGACAATATTCCACACGCAGGAAAATCGTAAATAGTCCACATTAAAGCAGCACACAAATGAAAATGTTGTTTGGTTGATATGTCACATGCTTCGACATCATCATACCACAATTTTTTTAGCTCATCAATCAAAGGTTGCAAATATACATCAATCAAACTTTTTGGATTACGTGAACCAGTGATAATACAATTTAATAATATATATGGACTAGTCAAACACAACTCGGGTGGTAGATTATACGGTGTAAGAAAGATATGTCAACATGAATATGGTGTCGTAGATAAAGAAATAGGTGTGAAGCCATCTGCACACAAACCTAACCGAATGTTCCTTGGTTCACTGGAAAAATCTGGATATGTCCTATCAAATTGCTTCCAAACTTCTCCATCTGAACGATGACACATAACACCAAGTAGTTTTCTATTTTCAAAGTGCCATCTCGTATGAGGAGTAGAAGTCATCTTTGCATATAACCTCTTTAACCTAGGTATAAGAGGTAAATAATGCATCGCCTTGATAGCGACCATATTCCTTCTGGAAAACCTCTTGAAACGAGGCTTTTCACAAAATTTACAACTGTCTAAAGTTGCATCATCTTTATAATATAACATGCAACCATCTTCGCAACAGTCAATTCTCAATGACGAAAGTCCTAACTTAGAAACCAATCTCTTTGCATTATATAAATCACCAGGTAAGTTGATATTAGGGTCAACTAGTTCACTCATAAGGTCAATGAAAGAGTTCATGGCTGCTTGAGAAAAATTCCAATCAGATTTAATACTTAGTAATCTAACTGCAACAGACAGCTCAGAGTGCGGACTTACTTTATGTAGTGGACGACTAGCTTCCTCTAACTGTTTATAAAAATGTTTTGCATCATCATTAGGAGTTTGCTAAACATTTTCATTGGGCTCACCCCTGAAGTGCATCCCAAAAGCATCTGCAACCATATCATGAATTCTAGAATCAAGATTTGTATTCTCCACCAACTTACTATTTTCACCAACAACCATGTGATGAAATATCCCACGGCTACCATCAATCTCTCCATGATTAGTCCATACAAAGTAATTCTCTATAAACCCCTTCCTATAAAGATGAAGCTTAACTTCCTCCGGTTTTTCAAACTTCATACAGTCGCACCTGACACAAGGGCACCTAATTATTCCTTCCCTTTATATGTTGGAAATGACATTGCATGTCTAATAAAGTCATTAACCCCTTCTACAAAATCCTTCTGCAATCCCCGCCGATTAGGATAACTCCTATTGTACATCCAAGTATATTGTTCCATCAAATAAAACAAGAACAAATTAATTTAGTTAATTTATATCCTAAAAGTTTAATTCATACCCTAAAATTTTAATTTATAAACTAAAAGTTTAATTTATAAACTAAAAGTCCAATTCATATCATAAAAGTTCAATTCATATCCTAAAATTTTAATTTATAATCTTAAAGTTCAATTCATAAACTAAAAATTCAATTCATATCCAAAAGGTCCAATTCATATCCTAAAAGTTCAATTCATATCCTAAAATTTAAATTTATAAACTAAAAGTTTAATTCATATCCTAAAAGTTTAATTCATATCCTAAAATTTTAATTTATAAACTAAAATTTCATTTCATAAATTAAAAGTTCAATGCATATCCTAAAAGTTCAATGCATGCCCTAAAAGGTCAATTCGATTAACAAGAACAATTCCAAAACCCTAGATTCTAACTAAACTATTCAAGATAATACAAAGTTAATAATTGAATTCTAACTAAACTATTCAATACTAATTAAACTAATTAGTTAATAAAATTAATTAACAAACCTAATTAAAATAAGACCTAAATCCTAGTCCTCAATAAAATACAATGTTCAAATAATTGAAACAAAACCTAGAAATAACAAAAAAAAATGGGTTGTATTTCAAACCTGGAATTTTTAGGTGGAGAAGGAGAGGGGCGGCGCCAGTACAGTGGCAGTGGCAGTGGCAGTGGCAGTGGACGGCGACGTCTATGGTGAGGGCAGGCGACGGGCGATGGCGATACGGGGCAGGGAATAGGATTTGTATGAGGGAAATAGAGAAGGAGAGGGGAAGGTATTGAGAGAAGAGTTAGGGAAAATTGGGGAAAGAAAGTAAGAGAAATGGGGGGTGGGGGGGAACCCGTTATTTTATTCTATATTTCAGAATTACCGAACAACATTGGTCGGTACATTAAGTCTAGACTTTTTGACCAAAAATCGATCAACTTTGGTCAGATTTTTTTTTTTAAACTATTTTTTATTTATTAAAATATTGTAAGCTAAAAATATATTATTATAAACTATAAAAAATATTATTAACTATAAACATTTATTTTATTTAACTATATAATTGTTATAAATAATTATAAAATATAAGCATAATCTTTACAAAAAATTATATTAACTAGGTAATTACTTTTAATAGCAGTAAATTTTTTAAGTTATATTTAAGTATATGAGTAATTTCACACAAACACATACACTATATTGTAATTGATGATCAATCATATACATTATTACTGTAACGACCCGACCGGTTATTTTGAGCTCTAGCGCGTCGTTCAGTAGTTTGAGGCCATGAGCAGCTTTATATCAGGTATTATGACTTCTACACGTGATCGAAATTGAATTTTGGGAAGTTCAGAGTAAATTTGGAAAGAGGATTCTCATTTCGGAAGCTTTAAGTTGAAAGAATTAACTAGGATTGGGTTTTTGAGTAAACAACATCAGAATTGGGATTCTAAGGTTCCAGCAGGTTCGTATGATGATTTCAGATGTGGACGTATGCCCGCAGGTTTTGGAAAACCGGAGGGTGTTTTGGCGCCTATTGTGGAAGTTAGCATTTTGGAAGAAATCTCATAAGTTTGGGTTGAAGTGCATTTCAATGTTATTGATGTCCGTTCGGGATTTTGAGTTTAGAAATAGCTCCGTATGGTGATTCTGGAGTTGGGATCGCAAACGGAAGTGAATTCGGAGGTCTGTGGGTCATTTTGGAGTCATTTGGCTAAAGATAGAAATTGAAAGTTTTTGACAAGTTTGATCGGAAGTGAACTTTTTGATATCGAGCTCGGAATCCAATTCTGAAAGTTGGAGTAGGTCTGTAATGTCGAATATGACTTGTGTGCAAAATTTGAGGTCAATCGGATGTGATTTGATAGGTTTAAACATTGGAAGTCGAAGCTTGAAATTTTAAAGTTCATTAAGCTTGTATTGGTGGTCGATTCATGGTTTTAGCGTTGTTTAATATGATTTGAGGCCTCGAGCAAGTCCGTAATGTATTTTGCAGCTGGTTAGTATTATTGGTTGGGGTCCCGAAGGCCTCGGGTGGATTCCGGGTGGTTAACGGATCGAAGATGGAATTTTAGAAAAGGCTAAAGTTGTTGGTTGCTGGTTGCTTGTTGGTTCAATTTTTTTTTTAGACTAGAATTATTAAACTTATAAATTACACTTCTTCTATGATTTTCATATATTGGTTCATAAATCTTTTAAGAATAGAATTATTAAACTTATATTTTATAGAAGAACCATATATCATATATTTTAAATTTTTCAAAACTTACTACTCTTATTTACTAATTTATTTTTTATGCTTTTGTTCGTTGAACGTCAGTTTTACTAATTCTAAAGCTAAATGGAATATATATATATATATATATATATATATATATAT